>NCQV01131556.1:0-11998 GCA_002740545.1 Lophocereus schottii | reverse complement strand
GCAAGCGGGCCCTAAATTACTTTTCAATGAACCTTTAACAGTACAGGGATGCATGTACTGAGCTTTGGCTCACAGTTCGAAATATTTTCATGCTTTGTTTTAGGAAAATGTTCAGTGAACCGCCCTGAGGCGAGCAGCGAGGCCGGAGATGATAAATGAGACAGAACCATTCATGTGATTGATGGTGTGGTAGAGCTAAGATGCTAGCTTGGCATATTGTGATGTATTTTGGAGGCCTAATATACATTTAAGTTAAATTATGTATTTTGATGTTGTATTTCTAAACTGAGTTGCGTAAGTTGGTGTTATCCTTGGGATGTGAGAACCCTTTTGTATATAACTAAATAGTTTGGGTGTTTATGATGGTGTATACCCTGTTATGGGGTAACCTTTGTGTTATGGCAAGTTTTCAAGTTTAAGGGAAGCCTTATCCTTCATGGATGGCGGTAACGCCCCGTTCATTGAATTGTTGTATCTTATTGATAACCTTAAGCAGATGAATGCAGGCAATGAATCATGTATACTCGGGGTGTTACAAAGCTCATAGTAGTATTTTTCAAATTCACAAAAGAAACTCTTATAGTTGCATAAGTTACAAATTCTTAAATTGGTAAGTTTATATAAAGCTTCTTTTTTCCCTTCTAGTCTGTTTAATTCTGAATTTTCAATAAATTCGTATCCTTGGAATTGTCCTAATAAATATTTTCCAAAGGTCCAAACTCCATGTTCGATGGAAGTTCCAAGATTTCTTTTTACATCCACTTCTATTAGATTTCTTAGTGCTAGAGATATTCCACTATACCAATTTAGTAGATTTCCTTGAAGAGAGTAGATTATTAAATCGTAAATCGCATTTACATCTCTGTCTTCTGTGGCATAAGTTGGTTCTTGCATTAAGGATAGTATTAGTGAACTTCTCCAAGTGTCTAAAGCTACTCTTTTATCTGTTACACAATCTGTATTTAACAAATATCCCCATGCAGGTACTGGTTCTAAAAGAAACAGATTTTTTTGTTTAAATTCTTCATTGATAGTGTTTTTTCTTATTGGAGGTCTTCTCTTGTTTTGAAAGTTAGTTGTATGTTTATTCTTATGGATTGAATTATTTCTAAAAGGATTGGAAGGTTCTTCTGTTTCATAATTATTTGGATTATTACTTCCTACACTTTCTGTGGGTGTTCCTGCTTGCATGTTTACTTGTTTTACTAGTTCAGTTAATTGAAGATTTTCAAAGTCATTTAACAATTCTTCAATAACTTTATTATATTCCTCCATTATTAGCTACTTTCTGCTTCTTCTTGCTTTTCTTTGGCTTTTAGTAAATGTCTTTCTTATACAGTTTTTTGTATAACTTCTTCTTGTTCTTTCAAAATGTTATTTTGATATCTTTCAATATATTTTGCATCATCACTATTGGAGTTGATTTTATCGGAAAGTTTAATTTCTATCGGAGTATATTCTCTTTTCTCTTTGGGTTTTAACATTCTTTCAAAAGTTAGATTTATAAGTTGTATTTGCATTACTAGTTGTTTAATAGAGTTATTTATTTCTCTAATTTCATCTTTTGCTGCTTTTAGTTCGTTTTCTAGTTGCGCAAAGCTCATTGTTTATTAATCTTCATCGTTAAACCAAAATTCTGTATCAAATTGGTCTAGGTTGTTATCAACGTTGTTTTCTATATTTTCACAAATTTCTATATACGTTCTTTTTTCTTTTTCATCAATTAAGAGGTCTAGTCTATGTTCATTTAACCAAATTTTTTCTTTAGAGCTACTATTTTTCTTTAATTGTTCAATTTTTTGTATATAAAACTTTTCTTTTTGTAATATTTCTTTTTTCGAAAGAGCTTTATATAAGTTGAGAACAGATTCACAGTTTCTTGGAGTCATGATTTTTAGTTTAGGCATTTTAGGTTTTTCATTTTTTTATAAATTTTTCTCAAGTAAATAGATTTTTATTGGTCTATTAATTATAATTATTATTTTGTATTCAAAAAACAAACAATTATTTCTATTCTGATATAAATATTTTAGTAATTGTAACATATCTGTGTCCCCATATATGCCTTCATCAAATTCTAGCTCAAATTCTATGGCATTTACACTTAAATTTTTGTGTAAAAGGTAGTTTTGTTCCTTAGTCCTCAAGTTTTGTAAAAGAGCCGCTTTAGACACTTGGAGAAGTTCACTAATACTATCCTTAATGCAAGAACCAGCTTATGCCATAGAAGATAGAGATGTCAATGCGATTTACTATTTAATAATCTACTCTCTTCAAGGAAATCTACTAAATTGGTATAGTGGAATATCTCTAACACTAAGAAATCTAATACAAGTGGATGTAAAAAGAAATCTTGGAACTTCCATCGAACATGGAGTTTGGACGTTTGAAAAATATTTATTAGGACAATTTCAAGGATAGGAATTTATTGAAAATCCAGAATTAAACAGACTAGAAGGGAAAAAAGAAGTTTTATATAAACTTACCAATTTAAGAATTTGTAACTTATGCAACTATAAGAGTTTCTTTTGTGAATTTGAAAAATACTACTATGAGCTTTATAATTCTACGGAAAATCAAGAGCCTTATATCCAACTTTTACTAAATAAATTTCCTCACCCTTGGAATAAATACTTTTCAGCCAAGTTTGAAATTTATGCAAAATATCCTTCTATTTTTGGATCAGTAGCCGCAGTTCAGACTCTAATAAACAAAGAAATGATAGAACTTTGTTTACAAGAAAGTAGAAGAAGATATATTAAAGAACTAACTCTTTGCTGTGAAGGTATAAAAGAACCAGGACAATATGGCTATGAAAATTATCCAAATTTTAGACCTAAAAGAAAAAGAATTTCAAAATAGAATACCAAGAAAACTACTTCTAGAAACACTCCAAAGAAAACATTCTCTAAAAACAAGAAATTTTCAAACAAAAGAACAAAGATTGAAAAAGTAAAAACCGAAAAATCAGTAAATAAACCACAAAAAAGTAGTAAATATTTTCGACACGAAAATTTAACTCAAGAAAACTTTAACCCTCAGAATAGATATTATAAAAGAAAGAAAAAGCCTACTGCTTGTCAATGTTGGAACTATGGAAAAATAGGACATAAATGTATTGACTGTAATAAAAGAAAAGCAAATATAGTAAAACTCTTTTCAGAAGAATTTGAAGAAATTCAAGATGAACTTTATCCAATAACCACTAATATACATGAAGCAGTTTCGAGTTGCTATGAATCTATTAGCTCAGAAGCTGAAACGAGTACATCAGAAACAGAAAGTTCTTCAGATACGGAAGATGAATACTGAAGAAACAGAAATTATCCAACAACAAGAATAAGAAAATCATGAAAATTATACTGGAATAATTATTTTCAACCAAAAACTTTATGCAAGAATTAGATGATCTTCTAACTCGAAAATTAATAAGATATTTTAAGCTCTATACTACAGAACAACCTGTTAAAATTTAACATTTACAGGGAAATATCTAGTTAAGACTAATGACTCAGGAGATAATTGATAAATTTTTAGCAGAAATTCCCACTAAAGATAGAAAACTCATTAAGTATGTACATTTAGAAGAAATACAAATTTTTGTAAATGTTTGCTTTAAAGAAGGCATTAACTCACCTATTATTCTATCATTACATAATCAAAGATTCCGAAATATACAGAACAGCCATCTAGGAGCATTACAAGGGAATCTAATTTACAAAAAATTAATCTTTGAATGTTATTCGAATTATTCTGCTACTCTGCAAAGTAAAAATATAGAAGATACTTTAAATTTGCAATTTAAACTCTTAATAGATATTGGATTACAATCAGGAAATGATGTATTATCCTTTTATTTCAGAGGATTATACATTTTTTCCAAGACTAACTTTCCAATAAAAGATGTAAAACAAACTGAAAAAATAACTGTCGATCTAATCTTTTCAACTGTCAATACTATTATCTCTCCTCATATGTAAGAAGGCAAAATACCTACATTAACAAACTTTCAATTAGTTGAAGAAGATAAAGTATCAACTAGCTACCAAGCACCTAGACTTTCTTATACTGAAAAAGGAATAAGAGTGGCCAATCAACCTGTTTTGACATGAAGTTATTGTACAACAACCATACCCAAGTTTACATCTCCATTATTAACAACTAAACGTACTAGCACCTACAAAGTAAAGTTAGATTATTTTAATGGCCAAATATGGACCTCTAATAAAATCCTTACAGATATAGGAGCATCACAAAGCCATTGTATACCGTTATCCATAGCAATCTCAACAGCATCAGACTATAACTTTGTTAGCTACAATGGTCAGAAAGCAACTCTAAATCAAATCTCTAGAATAATGATGAAAACACCTAATTCTACTATATTAGAATTTGATTGTTATATTGATCATTCAATTAAAAAAGAATTTTATCATATATTCTTAGGAATGAATTTTCTTGACCAATATACTAACTATGAAATTGGTCCCACTCATATAACGCTTGTACATCAACACACTACCATTATTCTTGAAAGACTATGAAGCAACTTGAAATACCCATTCTTACATATATAGATGTTACCGTCAAAGAATTAGCCCTTACTACTACTACTTTGATTGATACAGGCTCTGAAGTAACTTTCTTTCAGGACTTTTTACTTCCAAAATGGGATAAACTCCCAAATAATCTTAAAATTAGAATCAAAGGAGTTCATCCTGTTCTTACCTATTTAGATTTTCTTCAGAACAATGTTTCCATTATTTTGGGTAAAAAATCCTTACAATACCCATCGTTTTACAGTATAACTCTGGTTATGAAATTTTACTAGGAAATGACTTTTTAAAACAGTTGGATAAGTTGACCCAAACTTCTTATACTGTTTATTTAACCACCAAATGTGGTTACACTTTGAAAATTTCCACTTTAAAACAACCCTATCGAGTGTGCGCGAAGCATGGTGGACATGGTTATGAATGAATCACACTTCAAATTCAAACGCGGAAACCTATTTTTACAGTTATATACTCAAGAAAGATGACCTTTTAGCAAAACCTAAACGAATTTGTTCTAAAAACCCATTACAATTTTGGAAACCTGAACGTCCTTGAGCTAAAACAGAATTAACTCAAGAAGTTATATCAAAGAAAAACCAATGCTATACTCGGAAGATGATATCAAGGAATTTTCAATACAAATAAAAGAGCTACTTGAAAAAGAACTCATTAGACCATCTAATAGAGCATACTCTTCCCCAACCTTTATGGTAGTTAATGAAGCAGAACGATGAAGAGGCAAGCCCGAATGGTTATCAACTGTAAAAAGCTAAATCAGTTTACAAAAACAGATAACTATTTCTTATCCAACAAAGAAGTATTAATTAACCTTGTAAAAAACAGAAAATTCTTCTCAAAATTTGATTGCAAATCTAGCTTTTGGCAAATTAAAATGGAAGAAACAAGTATTAAATATACAAGTTTTAGTACACCTCAAGAATTTTATGAATGGATTGTTATGCCGTTTGGACTAAAAAATGTACCAAGAATTTTTCAACGAAGAATAGATGATGCCTTTAAACACCTTAACAGTTTTCTTGTTGTCTATGTAGATGATATTTTAATAAGTTCAGACACTCTTGAAGAACATCGAGTACATCTCAACTCATTTTTGGAAATAGCTATTAAAGAAGGCATTTGCCTAAGTGAGAAAAAAGCTGTAATTAAAAGAGAGAACATTGAATTCTTAGGATTTAAAGTTGGCGCAAACGGAATCAGCTTACAACCTCATATCTCTAGAAAAATCATGGAGTATCTAGACCAACTGAGAACAAAGAAACATTGTTCTGAAGAAAAAAGATTTGCAAAGTCTACTCAGAAAAAATAATACTCTTGGTTGGAAAGAAAAACGTACTATAATTGTGAAGAAACTAAAAGAAGAATGTTAACAACTTCCCAGTCTTAGACTCCCTAAGCCTGAAGACAACTTAATTCTTCAAACAAACGCATCTGACAAAACATGGGCAGCAGTTTTGAAGACAGATTTAAATGAAATTTGTGGGTATCACAGTGGAACTTTTTCTGAATGAGAAGAAAATTATAATGCTATGGAAAAGGAGCTCTTAGCTGTTATTAGAGGAATTACTAAATGGAGACTCTTTTTGCTTCCTAAGCCGTTTAAAGTATTAATAGATCATCAACCAGCAACGTCGTTTGTAAAACAAGCTTTAAACAATGGACCTCACATGCGTAAATTACATTGATGGCAGCTATTTTTATCTCGGTTCAACGCTGTATATGAGCATGTTGTAGGGAAGAACAACTTTATTGCAGATTATTTAACAAGAGAACATGAGTTCAACAGACAAAGGCAAAGCATCAATGGAACAAGTGGACAGCACCCAGCTAATCCAGAACTTTGAAGACATTCTTATAAATGTTAATGAATACTATGAAGCTGTTAATGAAAAAGTTGAAGTCATTGAAGAAATTGTTGTAGATCTCAGAGCTAATCTGGGGAAAGCTCGAGAACTAACAACATATTTCCACCAGACTATAGAACAGCTTAAGTTGAACTCTTTGAACTCTCCCAAGGTGGACATTACAAAAGTTCGCTCTGAATTCTCTGAATTCTCATTTTGACCAAATTAGGAAAATGCTTCAAACCCTCTCTCTAAAGAAGAGAAAGAGAAGCAACAACTAAAAGCTAAGTTATTAGCTGTAAGGTCAGTTATTCAAAATACTGGCATTCGAACTCTTGATCTATCTGACTCTTTTTACAAGAACTATTATGAAGCAACAGTGCTTGCCTACCAAAAGATCTCTAGCATACCTGAACTCTACTACAACCCCAGGGATTCACTTTTTCCTAGAATCCTTGCTTTCACCAAAGTCAACCTGATATCGTTTTTGAACTCTTTAAGTATGGATATTTAAATTATCTGTACCCTCAGTCTTATTGAACTACAACATTTCCCGACCAATTTTAAAGATGCTATTAAGCAATTTGGTTAACAAGAATATATTTGTCTTTATATTTTTACTATCTCTTCTGAAAAGGATGAGGACATCATTTACCCTTCCATTCATTTAGTTGAAATCACCTATGCTACCAGAGGTGGAACAACTACAAAACTCCTCACCATTGCAGCAAAGAAAAACCAACACTATAAGACTCCTCATTTTGACAAAGGATGGATTAACTATAAACAATCAACAGGTGCTCTTGCAATCAAATGTCAAAGCGAGCGACTAATGACTAAAGGAGTCAGAACTCTTTACTCTGACAAAAATCTAATTCTAGTCACTACTGAAGGAGCTGAAAATATCTCAGTCGATGAACAACTTTTTGACTTTAGCTATGCACTGGAGCCCAAGAAATTTCTAGGCAGTCCAGCTATACGCACAAAATTTGCTGAACTTTATAAAGTTGAACAAGACAAGGCACAAAAGCAGATTCTCACCTAGTCATCATGTGAGACACAAGGGCCACAATATTATCAACTCGTATCTCTACCGACACAACAAGACAAAGGACATAGAGCAGCCTTATCAAGAACAGTGGAGCCTTATCTATGAAATTTATCTTTTAGCCTGGCAATCTTATTTTTTTAGATTTCCAAGGATGTAAGCGATTATGTCATAGCGCACCCCCATCTTCTCGATTTTAGGGGAGGCATCGGCATTTGTAAGAAGAAATTTCCCTCTGTACAATATCTCTCTCAAAATGTTCTGATTTCCTCCCTTTAGGGAAAGAAAAATAATTATTAATGAAATAAAAGAGAAATCTTTTCTCAAAACTTTGTGTCTATAATTCTGTTATTACAACTTTGATCAAAGAGAAAGTACTATTAAGGAGGAGGAGAAGGTCTGAACGAGCAGGTAAGTCTCGCATCAGGGTGGAGTAAAACGAGCGCGAAGGAGTAAGACAGATCCAACTCTTGAAGGTATAATTTCTTTGATTCAATCTTGTTTTAATAGGATTATCTGACATTAAGTTTAAAGTTTCATTTGATAATCTAGTATCCGAATGTCGTTGCTAAAAATTGATAGATCTCTTTCTGTGAATGACCTAAGTAATTCAACCAACGGTTTTACCGCTTTTTCTATAAAAACCACTTGATTCACTATAAAATGGTATTAGAGCCTAGACCTTAAACAAACAGCTATAGGAGTACTCTTAAACAATGGATGTGTTTTAAAAATAGATTACAATCGAACTCTAAGTTAGACAGAGAAGGTAACTACTTAGTAGGACAAAACTTTAATTTACCTGAACTAAAACACTATACGCAAGAAAAAATGTGAGACTATTTAAGTTCTTTTAATTTAACTCTTAGAAGTATTAGACAAAACTTGTTAAATCACTGTAAAAATATATTAAGCTATTTATCAACCATATCCAAACGAGTTCATCTTATAACAATAAATTTATTAAAAGATAATATTACTCTGTTAGAAAAAACTTTTGAATATACTGTATGGTATCAACCAAATATGAATATTAATGATTCTCAAATAACATATTACACCGATAACGAAGAATATGTAGAAATAACACCTCAAATAATTGGCGAAAGAACAAAGGGCAAATTTGTAAACTCAACAAATAAAACAAAAACCTATTTTGTTAGGAATGACCTATTTATGCAAACAGGTGACCTATTTAGTAGCTCTGAGTGGGTCTGTCTTTTATGGAGAATTATGCCAAAATTGAGGGTAACCTTAACTTGGACAATCTTTCCCTTTCATATATCCCCAGCCTATGTTTCTTTTTTTTTTCCTTTCTCATAACTTAGGATCTAGAATTTGAATAATGATTAATAGTGATAAAGCTTTTCCCTTTTAAAACCTTTGTCTGTTTTGTTTTGTTTGTTAGCAGTATATGAATGAGTTTTTTTTTTCCCCTCTATATTCAAGCGTAGTATAATTGTAGTGTAGAAAATTACATAAGTTTGATGTTCTTCTCAAATTTTCATTCTTTTTTCCCATTAAAAGAATGTTTTAAATGAAAAAAAGAATGTTTTAAATGTTGGGCCAAAATATTTTGGAATATATATGATAGATCAGAATAAAAATACACCAAAATCTCTCACAATAATTTATCATATGATATTTGATTGATGTTTTATTTCGAGTAGTAGTAAAAAACATTTCTTAGATGATATAATACAAATTATGTATGAAAAAATTTATTAATACAGAGTTTTCCAGTTGCAATACTTGTTTCTTAGATGAGTATAATACTTGTTTCACATTCATACAATCAGGTTAAATATTTGTTAGAGTCCTTTCATACAATTTTTTTTTAAATTGATCTCGATTAATGCATACCTCTCGTTATCGTATGTTAATCCCTAGAAATTGAAAAAGATTAAATCGAAGCACAACAGACAACGAGTAAAAAGAAAATAATATAATAGAAATGAATTTGTTAATTCAAGAAGATCAATATTACAGACCTCGATTAGTGCTTCACTGGACAGTAAATTGCCGTCTTGAAAGCACAATAATAATGGTCTCAATAATAGTACTAAATAATGCCTATATTATTTTGAGAGAAATAATTTTTTGGGTAAATTTGCAGTGATTGGAATGCCGAGTATATTGCGGCCCATTATACGTGTCATATAATCACTGCTATATTTTAACTTCCTATAGTAAATTCACTGTTAATTTGCTATAGGCAATCCAATCACCGCAAATGAAGTTTTTGGTCTTTGGTAAGTGTGCACTGTTATATGTTAATTCAAGAAAAGAGCAATTTTCTGTTAATCTTCCACTGGACAACTACGTGGCTTGAACACATAGCACTCTTCGTTAATTGTTTTGGTAAGTTTGCAGTGATCGGAATGTAGAGCAATAATTAACAGAATTAAGGGAATACGGTATGGGTCGAGAAGATTAGCAAATGACCACTTTCGTTAATTATATTTTACGAATACTATATTTTAAGAATGCAGTGATTCTCATTCTTATTTTCTTTTAATGTTTCCATAAGTAATATTTACATATTTCTTGTCAATTATTTTTTTCCTTTCATTTATTAGAATTGATTAATTAATATGAACGGATATGATTAATAGTGAGGATTAATTTTATAGTCCAAAAGTTCTGATTTTTTACAATGCAGGAAAAATCCACCTCAGTACAACATTACTTTTATATAATAGGATAGATAGATTTCCATGTGTATGGTCTACATCTACATTTCCTTTTTACTGAACCATTATTGGTCCTGTAGGATTTTTAACATGACACTAGTATGTTTCCTCCGTGGGATGCATATGATAGTTTTTGAATTTTTGTTTGTCATTAACGTGCATACATAATAATAAATCATCTAATATTTTGTGTGGTATATGGAAAATTTCTAAGTTTATCATTAACAGTTTTCAAAATTTGAGTGACATATTTCAAAAGATTAGAATGTTTTATATTGTTTTCCTACAACCATGTGATGCATAAAAAATGTTTGATTTTTTTTAATAGTAATAATCTATACTATATAAAAAAGTAACGTTGTGATGATGTAGAATTTTCTTACATTTCTCATTAATTAGAGATTTCGAACCCTTGGATTCATTGCTCTCCTTATCACAACCATCCGACTGTTGAAAATAATTAATTTGTAACTTTCAAATCTCTCACATAGTAGTAAGGGAAGAAATCATTAATAAGAAAATGATCCTAAGAAAGTATACTCTTATGAAGTATAATTCCATAATTATCAAAATGAGGATTATGGAGTATTTTTTTTCTAAAAGGAATGAATATGCAGTAATTAGTGATTATGAAAATTATAAAAAAAAAAAATCCTTCTTAAACCTTTTGAATTCCTTCTGTCTCCTTATCACCACTAGATTGTAGAAAAATATTAATCTCGGGAAGCATAATATCAGAAAGTGTAATTCCGTAATGGTGGAAAAAAATCATTAACAACTAAGGAAATGATCCTAGGCAAGTATAATCGCGGGAAGTATAATTCTGTAATGGTTAAAATAAAGTCAAATGCCAATAAAGAATAATCCCATAATTATGGAATTATGAATTATGAAGTAGTTAGTAACAAATAACTATGGAAATTATAGATAAAAAAGATATCATTCTTTAACCTTCAATATCTATACTATTATATAATAGCAATGTTGTGATGATGTGGATTTTTCCTAAATTCTTATAAATTAGAATTTTTAGACCATTGGATGCAATCTCTCTCTTGGTCTCAACCATTGATTCAATTTTGCTTATATTTAAATAAATTTCAAAACTTCCTAAATTACAATTGTTTTGCTGAGTGAGATTTTGTTTTTGGCCTATTTTCAATAACAAGAAATAAAATTGTAGGATTTTGTTGGAAAAGCAACTTTGTGCATTTTTTATTAGTTTTCTAGATTTTATGTTATTCATAAAATAGACCTTCCAAAGACTTTTTTTTTCTTTTTAAAGAATATTAAAAGTTTTATGTTTTTTTGTCACAAAGAATATTAATACTTTTCTAAATTCATACAAAGTACAGGCAACAAAGTGCCTAATTTGATAGGGTCTAGACCTTCCAAACATTGCACAGTCTGGACCCTCTAGCATTTGCACATTGGGTTGTTAGTTTTAGGAATTTTTATGGCTTCTTAAAGGATATTGATTTATTTTGCTTTTAAAAGAATATTAATGGTTTCAGGCTGTTTCGATTATTGTAAGTTATTGAGCTAGAAAAAAAATTATAAAACTTTCACTATAGAATCTACATGTTATTTGAAAATTTTCTGTAAATTTTTACTTTTGGATGTTTAATTTGTGAGTTATGAACTTTTTATTGGAATTGCCTTATTTTAATGCATGATTTCATCTACTATTTCAATTTCTGAGAGTTATTTGCTAGCAGAAAAATTGTCAAAATTTTAGTGCATATCATCTATGGTACTTGGCTATTTTTTGCAAATTATCATGAATTTCTAATGTGTATCTTCTGATTTATGCATTTTTGATTGAAATCTCCCTATTTT
>NCQV01131521.1:0-11823 GCA_002740545.1 Lophocereus schottii | reverse complement strand
CCCCAACCCAAAAAACAAAAAACTTAAACACACACACACACAAGCGCGCACGCAAAAAAGAGTGTTATTCATACTTTTACAGTTTTCCAGGATTTTTTGACAGATGTCTTGTAAGTTATTAAAGGCATTTATGTGATCTTGCTTAGGTCCATTATCCATATGGAAGTTATGTGATCTTGTTTAAGTTCATTCTCAATAGTCAATAATATAGAGGTACCATCTGCCACCATAATGCCTGCTTTATAGCACTTAGGAATCAAACTTCCAGATCAATAAGATAATGCACTAAGCAGCATTAGGGTCCTTCAACTATTTAGAGGGATGTATACAAGATCCTTTGGAGATTTACAGCGTAGATCCGTTGAAATCTCCTAGGACTCACAAAACAAAGTTAACTAGACAAGGCTCTCGTGATTTTTGGGAAAATGTACAAGAAATTGGTAAATCGTGATTAAATGTTCCCGCTGAACATTCAAAACATTTCAGCGTACTTTATGACGATTTGACCAACTACAGTGCATGTTCACGTATGTCATATGGCACCAATATTCCCATTTTGGACTCTTGAAATCATGTTTCAGAGGCTAAAAGTTGGTGTCAGCGAAACTGCTATACTCATTCAAATTATTCAAAGGATATCTAAGAAGTCCTCAGTGGTTTTCAGAGGCACATTGGGAAAGCTGGCTGGAACCTTAAATGCGGACAGCTCGACAAAAAAGTTGTATGAAAGGTTCCAAGATGGGAACTATAAGCGCTTACCTCTTAAAATGTTTTATGATATCTAAGGCCCAGTCTAGATTGTTTAAAGCACATCCTATCTACTGTGTGCTTAAATATGAAGTGTACTAGANTCACATCTCATAATCTACAAGATGCTTCGGATGAACCTATAACAGTAATTAAAATTGTTCAAAGAAATATTTAAAGCTTCGAAATTTTTTAAGTGTAGAGTTGTCCTATCTTTCTCTGGACCCCCACAGTGAAGTCTGTTATACGTTAGTTTCAAATTTTGCTGGAAAAATGTCCAGCATGTTTACATGTGATGTTTAGATGTCCCTGATGACTCCTCCAAACAGTTTAGGTATTTTAGAAACAATTTGAGCAATTCAGAGTGTATTATTTATAACTGTATTGTATTGTAGAGGACATTAGGACAATGGTGCCCATTTATTGTTGTTTACGACCATGCTTCAAAATCTATATTGACAATACCAATGAAATCCACAGGCTTAATAAAATTATTCAAATGATATCTAAAAGGCACAGAGAAGTTTTGGATGCAGAGTGCGCAAAGCTCTCAAGAAGCTCCTGGTCTAAGGCTGTTACGCACTATTTTTAGAATTTTGCAAAAATAGTTTTCTAATTGTGACCGCGCTTTCCCACTAAACCCTGATACAGTTTTAGGGTGTCTTAGGACAACTCCAGGCAATTCATAGCATATTACGCACTTCCAAATCCCTATGTTGTGAGCGCGTCTAAATCACTCTTCAAATTCTACAAGATCATGCCAATGAAGTCATGAGCTTATAGACATTGCTTATGGTGGTGTTTACAAAGTCTTCAGATAGCTAGGTGGTGCAATGGTCAAAAATTCTCGAGACTGCTGTTGTTAGTTGTTACACATGGTTTTCGGTTTTGGGAAAAATGTCCAAGAAGCATTGAACTCTTGACAATGTGCTCAATTTGACACCGCCAAATGTATATTTTAGGACAATTACTTAAAGTTAATGGTAAATATATTATATACTGTGGATTCATGATAACGCCAGACTTGGCATTTTGGAGTCAAGCTTGAAACTCAATAATCACTGAAATTCTTAGAAGGGAATATTTAGCACTTGTTCTAGGCAGAGAGTGGATACAGCCTCTGAGGACCTCGGAATAAAAGCTATTGCATATGGCTGGGAGGCTTCATTGAAAAATGTCCGAGTCGCTGTCAAACAATGACTATATGCTTCTCCTAACCCTTCAAGATGTCTCCAGGCATTTTAGGACCATCCTAAAACAGTTTAGAGTGCATTCTAGAAATAACTCCATCATACCTGTTTTTGTGCATTCTAGAAATACGCTTAAAATCTACAAGATGGACATCGGAGACCATAAAGCATTAAGACTGCTACAAGAAGGAGCCCATAAACCGATTAAGTGTACATCATTCACAAGAATGTTTTAAATATCCTAAAAGGCTTTGAAGGTCGAATGATGAGAGCCTAACAAACTTCTTCGCTAAGGTGCAAGATGCATTGAGGTACAAAGAGTATGAAAGACAACGTACAAAGCGCAAGGCCAAAGCGCTTGAATTGTGGATGTGAGGCCTCTATTTTTGTGTCCCTAAGGCATCCAAGGCTCGTTTAAAATTTGGTGATCTTGAACCCAAATTAAACATGTCTACTTCTTGTTTAGGCAAAAGTACGATTGCATACCAATTGAATCCATCCTTTAAAGAAAAAATTAAAGAAAGATATTTCCAAAGCCAATACTGCTGGCTATCTCTACCCTTCTATATATAGACTTACAGAATGGAAAAACCTTATTCACACACAATAGCAATATTATTTTCAATTAATAAGAGTTAAAAAGCAAACCTAAAGTTATTGTCCTCATTTTCAAAAGTGCATTGATCTACTGTACCACCATTATGCCCCATCAAGCGTCCAAGTATACCTGAATGGAAGAGTTTCACTTCTACTTCTTCATCCACTCCGCCCTCTCCTCTCCATATTTGTCGATACTAGAGCTATTAGCACCTTGCTTTTGTAGAAAACTATGTTTAGTGTTAAAAAGGACACATTTGTCCAGTGGACGCTGCTAGTGTTGCTATGCATCGCAAAGAAAGAACTATCAAGGAATCAGTTGATGTAACTAAAACCCAGAGCCAATGCCGCAGAAGAAGAACAAGTATGCGCAAATTTATCAGAACTAAGCCTCACAAGAAGGTGATCTAGTGACAATCACAATCACTTGCCTTCACAAGCAAAAATGGAAAAGAATGGCAGAGCATATCCATGACATAGCGTGAGGACTGTCAAATGTCCAAGCGTTCACTAGAAGTGGAGTGAAATAAAATAAAGAATGAAACCAATAAGTATGTAGAACGAGGTTTGGAGACTTAATTCTTGACTTCATATCCTTTGTTTTAGTCAAGGATTGGAATTGATTAAGAACATAATTCCTTGACGTGTAGGAACTGCTACCTTAGGGAAACAGGGGATATCAAGCCCCTTACAGATACCAAATATCCTCAATATCAGTAAACAAAAACTGGAAACGTGGATATGATACCTAAATGAGAACGCATTCACCAAACCCTAACCAATGATCTCCCAATTGCCACTACAAGATGCACTCATCTTGTCAGTGATAAAGCGGTCATCTTACCAATGCACCTATGTTCCTGAACTAGTACATACGAGCTGTGAGAATACCATACTTTGACTGCACAACTGTTCCCCATTCCTCTCAAACTTGAAGTATTCATGTCAGACACCTATGCTGACTAGGGATTAGACAAGAAATTAGGCCAAAATTTTATATTTTGGCAAAATGCCAGAATTCAACGCCTGAATACATGGAGCTAGACACTTTCAGTTGAGTCCATGCCAGAAAGCCAGCGACAACAGGGAAGAAAATGCAATACACAGAGCATAACAGGTACCCCTATCATCAACAAAATCAACATATCCTGGTTTTTTCAGAAGAAATAGAACCAAATCTGGAGAGCCCATAATTTCATTGACGAAAACAAGCTGGAAAATATCAAAATTTTGCAAATAATCGCATCAAAAACAAACCAAAATTGATCCAATTAAACGAACCAAATAATTGCATATTCAACTTACAAAAGGTATCTTGGAAGCCTTATCATTCCAGACAGCAGCTAAACCTAGAGTAGCGAAGAACCCTAATCCTCCGCACATCCAAGCCAATGCCTCATACTACAATTCCAAGCCACCGAAAAAAAAAAATTCACAAAATAGAAAATAAAAATTCGAGAAATAACCCTAACATTTGAAATCAAGAATTCCAAAACTCAAAAAAGGGGATTGCAAAATCAACAAACCTTTCCAACAGTGTCAGCGATTCGATCGATGCAAGGCTCTGGGAATGGCGTGCCGTTGTCCCACACAAGCTCATCATTCACCGGAAGCTAAAATGCAACCAAAAAAAGTGGAAAAATTTCAAGAAAATGAAATCGCATATGAAGGAATCAAAGAGAAGGGGGGGGGGAGAGAGACCGGCTTGTCGGGGACGATGTGCTTGCCGACAGGAAGACCCATGCCGGCCCGTTGACGGAGGGAGGAACCGACGGAGCGGCAAACGACGCCGTTTCCACCCAGGATCGCCGAAGCTGCTTTACCCAATCTGCCTGCCATCTCTCTCTCTCTCTCTCTCTCTCTCTCTAGATTGAACACAAATGATGGTTTGTCTTGAGGTGGAGAGTAGCCAGCGACAGTTGGAGTGTTAGGAGACAGTAGACTGGGCTAATCTGGACCATTGGAAGTCCGGCCCATTTCTGGAAGATTCTGGGGTGCCTTCGTCTGGGTCCACTTTGTTCTTTTGAGAAAAAAAAAAAAAAAAACCGAAGCCCAGTCCAAGCCAAATCTGAACTGTGCAGGACCTGTAGGTGAGTTGTTTTATGGTAGGTCTGGAGATAGATGGACTTTTCAGATTTGACGGTTGATGAAAATTACTAGATTTTAGGGATTTAGGCCATATTCAGCAATATTATTCAGAGTAATATTTAGATTCTATTTGACAAACAACTATTAGTTATTTATATCAGCTGTTAACTATTAGATGTTTGAATTAGATGTTTATATTAATTAGTTGAATTAGTTGTTTATTGAAAAACTGTTTGGTGAAATTAGCTGTTTTTAATAAAGTTGTGACACAAGAAACTAATTCTTTAAAAAATTCTTCCAAAAAGCTCATAGAATTAGTTTTTCAAACTAGCTTTTTGGATCCAAAAAGGTCTTCTAAAAATTTTTTTCACCAAACACACAAATTATTTTTTTATTTGGTCAAATAGCTAATTTTGACCCAAAAAGTTCGTTTTGACCAAAAAGTTCTTCAAAAAACTGTTTGCCAAATACCCCCTTAGTATCTTCACTAAGTTAATACATTGACTAGTAAATTTTTAGCATTCGATAACCTAATGTTTAGACTAGTATTTGAAACAGCGTTTAATGTTACAAAGAACATTTCTAAAAAGACTAATAATATTAACTTCTTGCACTTAAAGGTAGCGTTTTGAATGAAAAATGTACTCTAAACCTGTAATATCATTGTGACCACAAATTGCATCCTTCAATATTAATAGTTTTCCCCCAATATTAACAAGATATCATATAGCGTAGCTTCATATACAAAGCATGTGTTGATGAGATACATTAGACTTGAAAGGACATCACCTTGATTAATTCCTAGCTTCCAACGCTACTAAATCGCATTACTAGCGAGGAAAAGATGCCATACTTGTGAAAAGGACAACTCTAAATCTCAGTCTCACAAAAATGAAAGTAGTACATAACAAAAAGTGTAAAAAAGAGTAAAAGTTAAGGATACTAATAAAAGTACATCAATGAGCTCGTTAACTTGAAGATCCCAAAAATCAATATTAGATCACCCTAGAGGAGGTGAATAGGATGATTACTAATAAAAGTACGTTAACGTCAGTGATGATTAGAATTAAAGAGCGTAAATAAAATGGGATAGAGCACACTATATTTTTACAATGTTCACCCTTCTAAGCAGGGCTAATCACTGTCTAAGGCACTTCTTCCGTTGGGATTTAGTCACCTCCACTTCTTATTCACTTAAAAAGTACACACCAATAATCTTGATTTTACAATTTGTTACGTTCGAATCTCAATCGACTAAGGAACCTCAGCTAACATACTGATGTACCTCCTGATGGTCTATGCTAAAACTCAAATTAAGAGTGAAAGTTTAAAACCAAGAGAGAATACAATCAAACAAAAACCAATGAAAGTGGCACGTAATATGCTAGTTGTAAGGTAGCAAATACATGAGGCAGGAATGGAATTTAGAATCAAGGATTCTAAATGAGAAAAGGAAAAGGAACTTGATGTATCTTCAAGAGATTAATTGCAAATTCAAACCAGAATTCAATGCAAACTGAAAACTAGCAAAGTGCACTTGAAGCCCGTGAGGAATATCAAGGTGGATAGATAGTTCTAAACTGATGTTTGGATACAGAAACACCACCAAACACTAGTTTAGGGCCCTTAACTTTAATTAAGATACAGAAACACCACCTAATTAAGAGTTAAGACTTTACTTGAACGCCATCTTAACCGGCCTAGCTAAGGATAAGCAATCGAAGTGTTTGAATGCACGAATGCACGAAAGCAAAATGCTCTCAACTGGTTTTGATTCAAAATATGATTGATGTCTGACAAGGGGGCGTGCATATGATTAAATACAGGTCAAGCAAGGCAGCTAGCTAACACACACCTAGACCTTACCCTCCTAGTGAGAAAAGATATTAACTTAAGCCAATCTACACGGTTAGTACTAACCGTATACTAACCTAGTTTTAACTTAAACAAATTACATTCAAAACATTAAATAAAGCTAATACAAGATGCTTACAACATAACCATGCTTATTTAGTCCTAATATGATCAACTTATCTAGCAAAGAAATGTGATTGGCCAGCTGTAAAGTAGCTTCCACTTTTCGGCTAACCAATGAGCTTCAAGAACTTCCTTTGCTGCCTTTGCTTGCCATTGGACATTCTTTTTAAGAGAAACTCCTTTTACAGCTGATCATTGGCCTTCTAGAGAGCTTGGGACATGTGTCACTCAGCATTGGAAGGGAGGAAACCCTTTGGAGAAGGAAAACTCCAACTCCAACCGTGCTGCTGAACTGGTTTTAGGCCAATTTCTGGCCGATTTTCTAGCTTCTGTAAACCCAACCAAAAGTGAGCATGATTTTGTTTTCAGGTGATGGGGGGAAACCTTAGGGTGTGTACAAACCTCCGCAACAAAAAAATCAAGGTTAAACCATGTTTAAATAGGCTAATTCTACTAAAATATTTAACCGCGCAGTTTTGACCAAAACTGGCATATTTGACAAAATGACTTGATCTCTTTGGTTCCTTGGGTATGATTGAAATTCAATACTTGGACTTGAAATTAGACATCTTGGGAATTCCAAAAAATCTAAGACTTAAACCAAAATATATTACAAGAAATGAAAAGAACAAAACCGGGTTCATTCTGATCCTGATGGGCAGTTTAGACACCTTAGGTTTATTTGCTAATTTGAATAGGTAAATGAAGTTCAAATTGGATGAAACTTATTTTGGTGCAAAGCTGACTTCCTGAACTTCAATCCCAATGAAAAATATTAGACTTAAACCTTAAGGAAGTCTGAGTAATTAAGCACATAAAAACGGGTTAGCTGCGAGAATTAACCCATGCCTTGCAGTTTCAATGCTTAAACAAAATTTGGATGATTTATTCATCTTTTAAGCAGCATATTGAGATTACCCTTACTGATTTGATTTTTCAAATTAAAGGGCATGGAGGGATCTCCATCACATACTCACTAAGTATTGATATTTCAATATCTAGCTACCCAAGTAAGTTTCTCAACTTATAGAATTTCCTTTCAAATATTCAATTGAAGATCAATTACAAGATAATGATTTGCACTTGAGATCGTTTCATGATATAATTCTTTTTGTATATTGCAATATGCTTCAACTCTCTCTTTTATAAATTTCAAACATTTCTTAACCATCGGAGCAGCACTTGCCAAATCTTCAATGTTGTTCTGACCAGAATCAATGTCACATATTTGAACTATGGCATTTCCAAAATTGGCTTTTGCTTGTGATAATACTGGATTTTGATTGCTGAGAGAATAACTTAATTTGATCTTCAAAGATCCTGCCATAATCAATCAGAATAATTTACAAATGAGCACAAGATTGATTTAATTACAATTTTTCAAAATTAGATCAAATAAAATCTTTACAAGATCTCGGATAGTAATCGAGGAGATACTGCATTATAAGACATAATCCATTTAGATATAAGTAAAGAATTATTCCTTGAAATATAAATAGCAATATATCTCAAGGAATGAACTAATATGTCATATAAATTGTTTTTACCAAAAATAGTTCTATCATAATCAAAGTTAGACAGTCTGACTTTAATACTCTATTCTTGTATAGTCAAGATTGATTGGCGTAACTCAATGCATTCAAATTAAGCTTTTGTCTTTCACTCAAGACACCTGATATCCTTGAGCTGTGGCATTGAAACAGTCAAGGACATTACAACTGACATTGAGGGAGTCTTGATAGCTCATATAACATTGGAGATACTTTATATAGTGAAGGTTATAAGATCAAATTTCATGAGTTGCCACTCTCCTTGTGTGGAGATGAGCACGACTTTCTCCACCCTTTCGGACCACGAAGTCCTGTTACATAGCCCTAATATTGGGCTCCGATAAGGACAATCTACACTTACCCATTCAAACAAAAAAGTAATAAAAGTACATAGCGTATCGACATCTTGGGCATATTGTATGGAATTAATCACAGCAACTGAATTGACTGATACATGCACCCTTATGTATACTAGAACAAAACCACTTTTGCACTATAAGTGGCTAGACAATTAAGCTTATAGTCTAAAACATGATTGGTATGAGGAAAAAGTGTCTATGACCTGAAAGTTAACCCTAGGCGATGATAATATTCATAGTTCAAACAGGTTGCAAGATACGAGATTTACTCGAAGATGGAGATGGGGCTACATCTTTGCTATGAAAAAAATTTGTCGCCCTAATTAAATGGCAAAGTTACGAAACCTTACCATAGGGTACGAGTATGTTGGTCCCAACTCCCAAGCCTTTTTCTCTTGTGATATCTAATTTATGTATGGGATTATAAGGGCAAATTGGTGAAATGAGACTAATTTTTGTGAGGAATAATTTTTTTTGTCCTGACACCCTCCAAATGGGATGTTGAGAACATAGGGGCAAAGAAGATTGTAAGATTGCGTATTGGTTACTCTTAAACCCCGTATTTCAGTCCTTGCTCCCTTCCCAAATTAGCCCTAAGAAGTCCATGGAGAGAGTAATTAAGGGGATGAGTATTGCACAAAATAAGCAAACCACACATTGCGTGGTAGATTTTTTTTTTTTTTTTTACATGGATAAATATTCCCAATCCCTTAGACCTCTATCTTAGGAGTCACTAATGAACCATAAAGGGTGGAGAGGGGGAAGGATACCAAAGCCAGGCAACAAGCCCGAGAACTAAGCCCAACTACATAGCCGTACACAAAGCACAACATATGCGTCTCCCCCGAATAGAACCCATGTGGAAAGCGTGGGAAAAGCAACACTTTATAATCTTTATCTAGATACAGACAACTAGCGAGGCAGAAATTGAACGCCGACCCCCACATCTCCTATCAAAGAGGAGGTGTTGCTCTTTATAATCTTTCATCTAGATACAGACAACTAGCTTGGATTTGATTTACTTCAATAGGGCCTAACCATATACACCGTAACAGTTTTTAAGCAAGAATTCTAATTCAAATTTTTTTCAATAATGTTAAAAATTTTAGAGATAAATAGAAATAGGATACAAATTAACTCTAATTAAAATTCAAAATCTTAATGATGATGTCACCTTTATTTAAGACTTTAAATCAAACACTATTGTCTGCCCTCCGTTTTCGATCTCTACAACACGTAACTTGAGATCAAAATTAAGGATAACCAAAAAATCCGTATCCGTTTAAAATTCATAAAATTCACCTCAATGGGTATGAATATAGGTGTTGAAAATGAGAAAAAATGGGTATGGGATGGACATTGTTAAATGGATATGGGTATCGATATAAGTATGGGTATATGTGCCCCCTGCCTATACCCACCTCATAACCATTTTATCATTAGCCGTTCTTACTCACCTCATATTCGCCGGTATCTGTTTATTTAAAATTCTAGTTTGTTGCTTGTATTTAGATATTTTACTAGTTATTTTGAATTGTATTGTATTCAATACTCTGGTGGAAAATTTTGTTAGAAGTTATAACCGTCAAGTGCTAATTTGTTGCGTGGATTTGCAAGCTTTTAGTTGCGTTCAGTGCGATATAATATATAGTTGGAATGTTGATGTTAATGTGTCATATTGCCTATTTGATGTTGAATATGAGTATAAATTGAGTTTAATTCTTTTTAGTCTGTATATACCCGAATGAAATCCGCATACTAGCTATAACCAATGAATATGAATATGGGTATAGGTATGGGTATAACTTTACAACATCTATTGGATTTGAATATGGATATAGGTATTAATTTTAAAAATGGATATCGCTAAGGGTACGATCAAACTTGTTCTTCTGGCCCTGAGGAATTAAGTCATCTACTCGACCTCTGCCCTATAGCTTGGCAAATTTGGAGCAGTTTAGCTTGCGACCTAGGTCAGATAATCCACACACCGGAAAGTTTCAGAGATTTTTATGCGATGTGGATATCTTCAAGGATCAAGAATCAGATTTGACGTAAGTTTTGGATTACAACCTTATATGCAACAGCCTGGAGCCTCTGGATGAAGAGAAATGATATGGTTTTCCAAAACAAAGAATTGGATTGTGCTGCTTTGTGCCATAGTATCCGATGGAGGGTATCCTTATGGGCCAAATCATGGAAAGAAGAGCTGCATATACCCGGAGGAGTTGGCAAGAAACTTCAGTTCTATTCCTGTGTTATTTTCATAAGGGTTTTGGGCTGTGGGGTTTTGTTTTATTTCTCTGATTGTTCCATTTTTATGACATTGTCTCAAATTGCCTTTGGCACTAATTATCAGAAAAAAAACCCGTTTGTGCCCTTCCCATTGCCACCTTTAATGAGAATGAAGTTTATTTGAGGCTACAATCTATACACTCTTGACTTTAGCTTTACATAATAGACATTACAAGTCCAGCCAGACTTCACTAATTGGAGTGTTTTCTTTGCACGTATAATTTGGAAGAGTGTTATTATTGTCAACTTTTCTATGTTTCGTCGGTATAAATTATTTCCAGTGCAGCTTCCCGCTATACGTACATACTCAAGAAGCTGAAGGATATTAATGAAACATTGGGTATAAGGCTTACACAGAAGGAAATTTGGTCGGGGGCAGGGATCATCCATGGTGAAAGGGTTTTATCACTCATACACAACACAACGTAAAACCATATTCTCATTAGTAACGTTTTATAATTATAAATTACACATACGATATATTTTTAAGAATAAGATTGTTAGTCTTTTCTTTGTACTCATTGACAAATCCAAAACTCATAGTAAAATTGAAAAATAAAATAGGTCCATTTACCCATTAAAAGTTATTAGAATATACCCACATAACCCAGCAAGCTACTCAGTACTTACATAAAAGTTCAAATTCAAGCCCGGTAAAAGGGAATGTACAACTGTTTTCTTCCCTCCTATTGACGTATAACCCAGGTACCCAACATGTAAATCGTATGACCTATAGCTATTATCCATATCTTAAGCTACATTAATTGTGCAACTCTAGAAGAGTCTTACTTAAGACTCTAGCTAGTCGAAGAGGAGTTGGCCGGGTGGCCAACACTCCACAAGTCCTCCCCCCACCCGGGTTCAAACATAGGGGACACAATTATACCTTTGTGCAATTGTGTGTGGGAGGTTTGTGGGTCTGGGCTTACTTTAGTCTAGGCTTTGATGTTCCCCTTTTCTTGGCCCGTTCAGGTCCACGGGATACTTCTGAGATAGGGGTCTAGTGGGCTGGTCTCCCTC
>NCQV01131496.1:8689-23915 GCA_002740545.1 Lophocereus schottii | reverse complement strand
GAAAGCTTGAGGATGTCAGAGCCGTACGGTTGAAGCAGATGCAATTTTAGGAATCAGGAAATAAAGCTCTGTAAAACTCTTACCAAATTTTTTTTTAAAAAAAGAGGGAATTTCTATTCACCCAAAACAAACTGCGCCAGCCAATATATTTTTGTGGCATATTTTACTGATTGCTACAATATACCCCCTTTTCTGTGGAAATATCTCCTTCGCTACTATATTTTTATAATTTTAGGATTATTGTAGCACATTCACATATGCCACAAATAAATTGCTACAAAAAATCAATATTTTTGTAATATATCCTATATGCTTAAAAATTAATGATATATGGCTTGTTAGAAAGGTGATAGAGTCAACTATTAGGATATGTAAATTATTTTCGGTAGATGTTTGCATTTCAATTCCCTAAAGTGGTGAAAACGCCGTCACACCAGTGCTGGTTTTTACCTGATAAACTTGCTGAATTTGGCTCAAGTTTAAATCGTACCAAAAGAAACCCAAATGAAGCAATCCAAGTTTTGGTGATTCGTTAAGATGTCTATTTTAGGCCTATAAGCTAAAAATAGGCATTAGATTTCAATATTGGGAGAAATAACCTAATTATGTGGAGTGTGCACAAAATTTTATTTTTGGACCAATTTGGAATTTGACCTTCATTGAGGATTAGCATGGGGTAATTATGCACTCAGCAGGGAAGACACTCCAAGTGACGATACCTCTATTGGTGGAGTACAGCTTTCTAAAAGCTCTCTAGAAGATAAAGGATGAATCCTGAAAAATACAGCTCATCTTGATTGTAATTATCTTAGTAATTTAAGTATTATCATAAGATAATTTATAATCCCCTTATTGGTATGCTTGCCCCACTATTGTAACAGTTAATCCCCCTTTGGATATTTATAGACCCCAATACCTCCTTGTGGACATATCTCAAAGTTGAGTTATGAATGAAAAGACATATAACCATTTTCTCTCACTCAAATCTCTATATCTTTATCTCTTTAATTGAGAGTGGTGAGCAGAGTCTTTCCCTTAGAATTCTTCTTTGGCAACTTAAGCCTTTAGAAAGGGAATTTGGTGGAAAGTTTTAAATCTTTCTGTTAGAGTTCTTCTTAGGTGGTTATGAGCCTTTAAGAGAGGAGCTTGGTGAGAAGTATTTTATCTATCTTTTGGATCTTACTTTGTATCAAAACTCATAATCTTATTAATTGTTTGAGATTGAATCCAAAAGAAGCATCTTGGTGTAATCATTTTCATTGTTATCTTTGATCTTAGGAGCTTGAGGTTTTCCATCCGCCCCAAGTATCTGATTGATATAAATTGACATAAAAGAATATAGATAATTTTTAACGGTAAAATTTCCAAAAGATTTTTTGGCTAACAAATATGAAACACTACTTTTGAATGTCAAAAATTAATACTATTATCTTTCCAGAAATATTACTTCAAACATTAAATACTACTTGAAATACTACTAAAATACTAGGTTGCCGAATAATACATATTGTTATTATTGTATTCGCTTCGTCAAAACAGTAAACACAACTCAAAATACTATTGCTGAACATGGCCAACATCTAATTTGCCATAGGATTAAATATACGATGCCATGATTAGGGGAAAATACTAGGAAAAAAAAAGAGTTGTGCAAAATTCAGGCCAAAAAAAACAAATATATACATATAGGAATGGAATACATATGATCTAGAAAAATAAATAAAATAAAAAATAGGGTGATTAGACTTAAAGTTCTATTACCTCAAATGAAAAAATTACTTGCATATCCTAATCTTTATATCATAAGTAACAGAATCTCTCTACTCTCTAAAAAACCATAGCCTCCTTTTATCATATCTCTAGAAAACTATAGTTTCTTCTTCTTCTCCTTATGGCTACCATTGACTTTTGCAAGTGATAAGCCTCAATCTTTCTGTTAAGTCATAATAATTCATACATTGTTTTAATAATTATTTTAATTATATTATATATATTATTTCGTCTAATTTACTTTATTTCATATATTTTTCAGGTTAAGTGTTGATAAAATAAAGAGGAGAAGAGAAGACGTTTAAGTTCGGGTTTTATTTATTGAAGGATTTTACAAGCAAATTTATCAAGTCGGTCCAAAGAATAATGAATTATGAAAAATAATATTTTCATAAGGATTTATTTGAGCTTGTATTATTACTCCTAATTGAAGAGAAACTACAAGACTTGAGAGAGAAGGAGTCCAAAAAGGAAAACCCTAGTAGAATAATGTTATAAAAATCAACACCACACGCCTAACTCCTCACGCCACATCTTCATCCCCAACCCTAGCCACCGTCACGGAATATATTCCCACTTTTAGCCTTATCTCATTCATCGCAAGCAGCCACACCACGCCTCACCATCACCATGATCATTGATCATCATCATCACCCTCATCGATCATTGTCAATCCCAAGCAATGTAGTATTCCTCTTCTTTATTTGTATTTTCATTTTACTTTATTTCTTTTATGTTTAGTTATAGTTAAACATGAATTATTTGGGTAAATTGTGGAATTTTATTTTCAATATAAGTAGTTTTCGTATACTTAGCATAATCTATATTCACCATGCAAATTAATATTTATTATCCACATACAAATCAATTTATCCATGAGTTAGACTCTAGAAGACACCCGCCAGCGGATCCTTCCCGTTTTCCCTTATATTATAGTTTATTTCGGTCCAACCCTAATATAAACCCTACTAGTTTTGATAACCCTAACACCAGTGCAAGAATTTAATCAAACTAGAGCAGTTAGCATTAGAAAAATATTATCTAACGCCTTGTAACCAATTCACTAGCAAATTGATTTAACAAAGATCTATAACAATTATCGAATTAAAAGAGATGAGTTTGAACCATCCATGATCAATTAGGTGATACTAATACCTAAAAGACTATAACTATCATATGAATTCGTATTAAACTAATTAGCGTGCATTCTAATTAATCTAACGCGAATATCATAAACGATAAATACTAATCATTGTAGAATCATGAATGAAAATCAACTAGGCAATAAAACATAAAACTTTTTCAAAATAATTAATTTAGTATGGTTTCAAATGGATTATACTAAGTATAAGAAAACTACCAAATAAATCCTTATAAAAATATTATTTTTCATAATTCATTATTCTTTGGACTTGATAAATTTGCTGGTAAAATCCTTCAGTAAATAAAATTCGAACCTCAACATCTTCTCTTCTCCTCTTTATTTTATCAACGCTTAACCTGAAAATATATAAAATAAAGTAAATTAGACAAAATAATATATATAATATAATCAAAATAATTATTAAAACAACGCATGAATTGTGACTTAACAATTTTCAAAATTTGTAAATCTTGTCGTAGAGTTACAAATTAAACTACTACTTTGATTTATAAATAATACTTATAGCACAGGAAAGTAGGGATCGATCCCACGAGGAAAGATTATGATAATAAGTTAGTTTAATTCTAAATAATTTTACTACTCCAATTTATTATAACTTCTCTTTATATTACTAAAATAAATCAAATTTAATAAGTAAAAATCTAAAAAAAAAAGCTTAATATTGGTCTTAAATACTCTAAATTTAATTCTGGAAATAAAACAGTAAATAGCTATCCTGAATAATCTGAAAAATAAAAATAGAAACAATAACACAATATTAGATTGAAAATTAAAACAAAAAATAACAAGCTGAAAATTAATATTAAAAATTATAGAAAGTAATCCAATTAATATTATACAAGATTATAACTTTATAACTCCAAAATTATATGTAATTAAATTCAGAAAAATTAACAATAGAAAATTAACAATAGAAAATTAAAACAGAAAATAAAATCTAAAATTACAGAAAGAATAAACTGCACTAACATAAATATGAAAATAAATAACAAAAAAGCCCAAATTTTAGGATATAATTTTTTGGACTTAATAAAACCCTTAAAATATTAAAAAAGAATTAAAAATATAATTTTTAGATTTATTAAAATAAAAAACCTGCATAAATCCAATTCACAAAATAATTCTGAAAAATTATCAAATAATTTCCAAAAATTGCAAAATTAAATATAGAAACAATAGGATACTATATAAATCCTAAAATGGACTAAAATATGGAAAACCATAAAACAAACTATTTTTAACCTAATTTCTAACAACCCAGTAAGTAAATGGCAAAATAGAATAGAAATTAAATTTGAAAATTATAACCACAGTAAAAATCCAAATCTAATGATCTAATATTACAAAGACACTCCTAAAAGACTACTATTTTGTTAGGGGGATAAATGGAATTTATATTAAAGCTTATAAATTTAAGAATTAAAATTCATCAAATAGAGAAATTAACTAAAAGCAACAAATAATTAACAAAGATACCAAATTTATGAAAAAATACTTAGCATAATCTATATCTACATGCAAATTAACATTTATCATCAACATACAAATCGATTTTTTCCATGAGTTAGATTGTAGAAGACACCCACAAGCGATCTTCCCCATTTATCCCTATATTATAGTTTATTTAGGTGCAGCACTAATATAAACTCTACTAGTTTTGGTAACCCTAGCAGCAGCATAAGAATTTAATCAAACTAGAGCCTTAAGTATTAGAAAAAAATATCTAACGCCTTGTAACTAATTTACCAGTAAATTGATTTAACAAAGATCTATAACGATGATCTAATTAAACGATATAGGTTTGAATCATCCATGATTAATTAGAGTTATACTTATGCCTAAAAGACAACAACGTTTACGTATCAAAGCCTTTTAACTATCATATGGATTCATATTAAACTAGTTAGCATGCATTTTAATTAATCTAACGCGAATATTGTAAATGATAAATACTAAACGTTATAGAATCATAAATAAAAATCAACTAGACAATATAGCATAAAACTTATTTCAAAATAATTAATTTAGCATGGTTTCAAATAGATTATACTAAGTATAAGGGAATTATTCACTCATATTATAAATAAAATCACCACAACTGACTAAAGGCTTCATGTTAAACTTAACACTAAACTAAACAAAAAAATATAAAAATAAAAATAAAAGAAGCAATAGGATGATTCTACCATTGTGGCATGAAGATGTATGATTGAAGATGATGATGATGATTGATGGTGATGATGCGCGATGGTATGAAGATTTTGCTATGATTTGTTTGGGATGATAGTAAGGATATGTGGAGAGGATGGTGGTGTGATGTAGGGATGAGTTGGATTGAGGGGCTCGGCGCGAGAGTTCTTTAAGGAGAAGGAGTGAGAGTTTTTATAATATTATTTATTAGAGTTTTCTTCTTTAAACTCCTTCTCTTCCAAGTCTTCTAGTTTCTTTTAACTAAGAGTAATAATTTTGTAACCCTAACCCAAATAAATCATTATTAAAATAATATTTTTTTATAAATTATTATTTTTGGACCGACTTGATAGCTTAGCGTGTAAAATCTGAACTTCGACATCTTCTCTTCTCCTCTTTATTTTATTAACGCTTAACCTAAAAAATATATAAAAATAAAGTACATTAGATGAAATAATATATATAATATAATCAATAATTATTAAAATAATGCATGATTTTTGACTTGACAAATTTTTCCCACACTTAGACTTTGGACATTCTCGTGCAAAGAAATCTGAGACGCGACCTAAAAACTGACCCTCTTTCTTTTCTATAAAGTTATGCATAAATATGAAATTTAAACTAAGCATTGGCTTGCTTTAAAAATAGTTTTGTTCAAAATTATTCAGTTTTCCTTCCAACAAATTAATAACTACTAAACATCTAACAACCATTAAAGAGTTTTTTCATCAAACTCACTACATCGATTTAATTAAGTAATAAGAACAATAACTATCCATCTCTTTTAAGCAAGCATACACTGATCAAGAGGTCTAAAAAGTTTACGATAGAAAAGTTTAAGTACGATATGACTATAGAGACAATTGAACTAGAAAGGATAACTCATTGAAATTGATTCTAAACTTGCCTTATACTTTTCTTCTTCTTCAGTTTTTCCCCCCTCCCCTTTCAAACTCCACTTGGGCACATATTCGAGGCCTATATAAGGTCTTAGAAATTAAATATTCCCTATCTTACACTCACCCGAATAGAGGTGCTGGAGCAAATAATTCATTCTTATTATTATTATTATTTTTTATTGTTATTTTGGTTCGAGTCATTGATCAACCTAAAAAGGGGCATGACTCTCCCAATCATGATTTACTCCATACATAATGCTTAACTTGAGACCTAAACTTAAGGGAAAAGGGTGCAAAGCCACATATTCCTATCCATGTTGGTAATCTAACTTTTTTTTTTTCGTTTTCTTGTTTTTCTCTTTTTTTTCTTTTATAAGACAAGAAAAGTTACAGTTTTAATGAGTTATTCTACTAATTCAATAGCCTAGGAAATGGACTAGGTTACTTTATTACCTTTGAAGCGGATATAATACATGACCAAATAAGATGAATAATCATGACAGTTACTCTTTAAAGAGATATATGAGGATTAACTCAAACTTCTCTGAATGACAGCCTAGCATGCTTAGAAGTCCTCACTCATAGAAAAATAAACTAAAAATAGTTAAGGGGAAAAAAAATTAAGCAAGCAAGCCTAGTATAAACTCATATCATGCATTATTTATAAGAAAATTAAAATAAAACTTTTTTTTTACATTTTTGTCTAAGTATAAATACTACAGGAACTAAATGCAGGATATGCTCCCCACACTTAATTCATGCATTGTCCCTAATGCACGCTAATTAATAAAAGAAAAAAAGATGCTAAAAGCAAATTAAAAACTTTCCTGAAAAATATTGGGTTGCCTCCCAACCAGCGCCTTTGTTTACAGTCATTGGCTCGACATCATGGATCCTCTAGTTGGATCTCTTCCACTAAGCATATCTGATCTCTTCACTTTCCAACACCTCAAATGTATGCTTCTTTTTGTTTTTGATCATACAAGCACTCTTTAATCTCATAAACTAAAACAAACTATAAAAATAAAATACTAGAGCTAAAACATAACAATAAAAGTAGTAAAATTAAATAGAAGTAAACTAACGATCTTATTTTCTTTCCCCGGCAACAACTCCAAAATTTGTACAGCTTATTGTAGAGTTACAAATTAGAGTACTACTTTGATTTATAAATAATATTTACAATATAGGAAAGTAGAGATCGATCCCATGAGGAAAGATTATGATAAGAAGTTAGTTTAATTCTAAATGATTTTACTACTGTAATATATTATAACTTCTCCTTATATTACTAAAATAAATCAAATTTAATAAGTAAAAATCTTTAAAAAATAGTTAATATTGCTCTTAAATATTCTAAATTTAATTCCAGAAATAAAACAGTAAATAGTTATCCTGAATAATCAGAAAAATAAAAATAGAAATAATAACATAATATTAGATTGAAAATTGAAACAGAAAATAACAAGCAGCAAATTAATATTAAAAATTATAGAAAGTAATCCTAATTAATATTCTGCAAGTCTATAACTTTATAAATTGAAAATTATATGTAATCAAATTCAGAAAAATTAAAACAAAAAATTAACTACAGAAAATTAAAACAGAAAATAAAATCTGAAATTAGAGAAAGAATAAACTGTACTAATATAAATATAAAAATAAATAAAAAATGTCCAAATTTTAGAATATAATTTTCTAAACTTAATAAAACCCTTAAAACTTTAAATATAAATTAACATGTAATTTTCAGATTTATTAAAATAAAAAACCTGCACATATCCAATTCACAAAATAATTTTGAAAAATTATCAAATAATTTTCAAAACTTCCAAATTAAAAAGAGGCAGAATAGGATACTATATAAACCCTACAATGGACTAAAACATGAAAAAACCACAAAAGGAACTATTTTAAACCTAATTTCTCACAAACCGGTGAGTAAATGGCAAAACAGAATAGAAATTAAATCTGAAACTTATAACCACACTAAAAATCCAAATCTAACTGACCTAATATCGCCAAGCCACTCCTAAAATATTACTCTTTGGAGGGGGGGATAAATGAAATTTATATTAAAGCTTATAGATTTAAGAATTAAAATTCAACAAACAGAGAAATTAACTAAAAAACAACAAATAATTATCAAAGACATCAAATTTAAGGAAAAAAATACTTAGCATAATCTATATCCACCATGCAAATTAATTATCATCAATACACAAATTGATTTTTTCCATGAGTTAGACTGTAGAAGATACCCACCAGCGGATTTTTCCTATTTTTCTTATATTATAGTTTATTTAGATTCAGCCCTAATATAAACTCTACTAGTTTTGATAACCCTAACTCAAGTGCAAGAATTTAATCAAACTAAAGCCTTAAGTATTAGAAAAACATCATCTAACGCCTTGTAATGAATTTACCAGCAAATTGATTTAAAAGACAATAAAGTTTACGTATTAAAGCATTTTAAAGTATCATATGAATTTATATTAAACTAATTAGCATATATTCTAATTAATCTAACGTGAATATCGTAAATGATAAATACTAAATGTTATAGAATCATGAATAAAAATCAACTAGACAATATAGCATAAAACTTATTTCAAAATAGTTAATTTAGCCTGGTTTCCAATAGATTACACTAAGTACAAAGGAATTACTCATATTATAAATAAAATTGCCACAATTGACTAAAGCTTCATGTTAAACGTAACACTAAACTAAACAAAAAAATATAAAAATAAAAATAAAAGAAGCAATAGGATGATTCTATTTGATTGTGGCGTGAAGATATGTGATTGAAGATGATGATGATNATTGATGGTGATGATACGTGATGGTATGATGATTTTGCTGTGGTTAGTTTGGGATGATACTGAGGATATGTGGAGAGGATGGTGGTGTGATGTAGGGATGAGTTGGATTCATGGGCTAGGCGTGGGAGTTCTTTAAGGAGAAGGTGTGAGAGTGTTTTTATAATATTATTTGCTAAGGTTTTCTTCTTCAGACTCATTTTATTCCAAGTCTTCTGGTTTTTTTTTCAACTAAGAGTAATAATTTTATAACCCTAGCCCAAATAAAACATTATGGAAATAATATTTTTTCATAAATTATTATTTTTGGACCGGCCTGATAGCTTAGCGTGTAAAATTCGAACTTAACGTCTTCTCTTCTGCTCTTTATTTTATTAACGCTTAAAATGAAAAATATATAAAATAAAGTATATTAGACAAAATAACATATATAATATAATCAAAATAATTATTAAAATAATGCATGATTTTTGACTTAACGAATTCTCCCACACTTAGACTTTGGACGTTTTCGTGCAAAGAAATCTGGGACGCGACCTAAAAACTGATCCTCTTTCTTTCTTACAAAGTTATGTATAAACATAAAATTTTGACTAAGCATTAGCTTGCTTTAAAAATAGTTTTATTCAAAATTAATTAGTTTTTCTTTTAACAAGTTAATAACTACTAAACATCTAACAACCATCAAAGAGTTTTTTCATCAAATTCACAACATCTATTTAATGAAGTAACAGGAACAATAACTATCTATCTCTTTTAAGCATGCATACTCTGATCAAGAGGTCTAAAAAGTTTATGATAGAAAAGTTGAAGTACAGTATGGCTATAGAGACAATTGAATTAGAAAGAATAACTCATTGAAATAGATTCTAAACTTATTTTGTACTTTTTTTTCTTCTTCTTCTGTTTTTTTTTTCCCCCTTTCAAACTCCACTTGTGTACATATTCAAGACTCATATAGGATCTTAGAAATTAAACACTCCCTGTCTCATACTCACCTGAATAGAGGTGCTGGGGCAAACAATGCATTCTCATCATTTTTTTTATTTTGACTGTTAGTTTGGTACGAGTCATGGATCGGCCCAAAAAGAAGCATGACTCTCCCAATCATGGGTCACTCCACACATAAGGCTTAACTTGAGATCTAAACTTAAGGAAAAAAGGTGTCGAGCCACCTATTCCTACCCATGTTGGTAATCTAACCTTTTTTTTTTGTTTTCTTGTTTTTCTCTTTTTTTTTCCTTCTCCAAGACAAGAAAAATCTTAATTTTAATGAGTTATTCTACTAATTCAAAGGAAATGGATTAGGTCACTTTATTGCCTCTGAAGTAGATATAATACATGACCAAATAAGATGAATAATCATGATAGTTACTCATTAAAGAGATATATGAGGATCAACTCAAAATTTCTCTAAATGACAGCCTAGCATGCTCAGAAGTCCTCAGTCATATAAGAATAAACTACCAATAACTAAGGAAAAAAACATTTTAAGCAAGCAAGTCTAGTATAAACTCATATCATGTATTATTTATAAGAAAATTTAAATAAAAATTTTTTTTTACATTTTTTTTGTTTTTTTCCAAGAATAAATACTACAAGAACTAAATGTAGGATACGCCCTCCCCCACACTTAATTCATACATGGTCCCTAATGCATGCTAATTAATAAAAGAAAAGAATATGTTGAAAGCGAATTAAAAGTTTCCTTGAAAAATGTTAGGTTACCTCCCAACCAGTGCCTTTATTTACAGTCATTGGCTCGACATCATGAAACTTATGGATCCTTTAGTTGGATCTCCTCCACTAAGCATACCTAATCTCTTTACTTTCAAATACCTCAAACGTATACTTCTTTTTGTTTTGGATCATGTGACCACTCCTTAATCTCATAAACTAAAACAAACTATAAAAATAAAATACTAGAGCTAAAACAAAATAATAAAAGTAGTAAAATTAAATAGAAGTAAACTAGCGGCCTTATTTTCATTCCCCGGCAACGGTGTCAAAATTTTTAGAGCTTGTCGTAGAGTTACAAATTAAACCACTACTTTGATTTATGAATAATATTTATAGCATAGAAAAGTAGAGATCGATCCAAAAGAAATGATTATGACAATAAGTTAATTTAATTCTAAATGATTTTACTACTCTAATTTATTATAACTTCTATTTATATTACTAAAATAAATCAAATTTAATAAGTAAAAATATAAAAAAATAATTAATACTGCTCTTAAATATTCTAAATTTAATTCTGAAAATTAAACAATAAATAGCTATCCTGAATAATCTGAAAAATAAAAACAGGAATAATAACATAATATTAGACTGAAAATTAAAATAAAAAATAACAAGCAGAAAATTAATATTAAAAATTATAGAAAGTAATCCAAATTAATATTATGCAATTTTATAACTTTATAACCCCAGAATTATTCGTAATTAAATTCATAAAAATTAAAATAAAAAATTAACTACAGAAAATAAAATCTGAAATTAAAGAAAGAATAAACTGCACTACTATAAATATGAAAATAAATTTAAAAAATTCCCAAATTTTAGGGTATACTTTTATGGACTTAATAAAACCATTAAGACATTAAATAAAAATTAAAAATGTAATTTTCATATTTATTAAAATAAAAAACCTCCGCATATCCAATTCACGAAATAATTCTGAAAAATTATCAAATAATTTTTAAAAATTTCAAAATTAAATAGAGACAGAATAGGATACAATATAAACCTTAGAATGGACTAAAACATGAAAAACCACAAAAGGAACTATTTTCAACCTAATTGTAGACAAACCGGTAAGTAAATGGCAAAACAGAATAGAAATTAAATCTGAAAATTATAACTACTGTAAAAAAATCCAAATTTAAGTGATCTAATATTATCAAGACACTCCTAAAAGACTACTCTTTTTTTTGGGGGGGGGGAATGGAATTTGTATTAAAGCTATAAATTTAAGAATTAAAATTCAACAAATAGAGAAATTAACTAAAAAGCAACAGATAATTATCAAAGATACCAAATTTTTGAAAAAATACTTAGCATAATCTATATTCACCAAGCAAATTAATAATTATCATCAAGGCACAAATTGATTTTTTCTATGAGTGAGACTGTAAAAGACTCTCACCAGCAGATCTTTCCCGTTTTGCTTTATATTATAGTTCATTTAGATCCAACCCTAATATAAACCCTACTAGTTTTGATAATCCTAACACCAGCGTGAGAATTTAATCAAACTGGAGCCTTAAGTATTAGAAAAATATCATTTAACACTTTGTAACCAATTTACAAGCAAATTGATCTAACAAAGATCTATAATGATGACCTAATTAAAAGAGATGAGTTTGAATCATCCATGATTAATTAGGATGATACTTATACTAAAAAGATAATAAAGTTTACGTATTAAAGCCTTTTAAACTATTGTATGAATTCGTATTAAACTAATTAGCATGCATTCTAATTAATCTAACGCGAATATCATAAACGATAAATACTAAACATTATAGAATCATGAATAAAAATCGACTAGATAATACAGCATAAAACTTGTTTCAAAATAATTAATTTAGTATAGTTTCAAATAGATTATACTAAGTACAAGGGAATTACTCACTCATATTATAATTAAAATCACCATGATTAACTAAAGGCTTCATGTTAAACGTAACATTAAACTCAACAAAAATATAAAAACAAAAATAAAAGAAGCAATAGGATGATTCTACTTGATTGTAGCGTGAAGATGTGTGATTGAAGATGATGATGATGATTGATGGTGATGATGCGTGATGGTATGATGATTTTGCTGTGATTAGTTTGGAATGATGGTGAGGATATGTAGAGAGGATGGTGGTGTGATGTGGGGATGAGTTGGATTGAGGGCCTAGGCATGAGAGTTCTCTAAGGAGAACGCGTGAGAGTGTTTCCATAATATTATTTACTAGAGTTTTCTTCTTTGGACTCCTTCTTTTTTAAGTCTTTTACTTTCTCTTCAACTAATAGTAATAATTTTATAACCTTAACTCAAACAAATCATTATAGAAATAATATTTTTTTCATGAATCATTATTTTTGGACCCGCTTGATAGCTTAGCGTGTAAAATCTGAATTTCGACGTTTTTTCTTCTCCTCTTTATTTTATTAATGCTTAACCTGAAAAATTACAAAATAAAGTAAATTAGACGAAATAATGTGTATAATATAATCAAAATAATTATTAAAATAATGCATGATTTTTGACTTAACAAATTCCCCCACACTTAGACTCTTCGTGCAAAGAAATCCAGGACACGACCTAAAAACTAACCTTCTTTGTTTCTTATAAAGCTATGCATAAATATGAAATTTAGACTAAGCATTGGCTTACTTTATAAATAATTTTATTCTAAATTAATCAGTTTTCCTTCCAACGAGTTAATAACTACTAAACATCTAACAATATCAAAGAGTTTTTTCATCAAACTCACAACATCTATTTAATGAAGTAACAAGAATAATAACTATCCATCTCTTTTAAGCATGCATACACTGATCAAGAGGTTTAAAAAGTTTACGATAGAAAAGTTGAAGTACGGTGGGGCTATAGAGACAATTGAACTAAAAAGAATAACTCATTGAAATTGATTCTAAACTTACCTTATACTTTTTTTCTTCTTCTTCTTCTGTTTTTTTTCTTTTTTCCTTTCAAAGTCCACTTGGGCACATATCGAGGCTCATATAGGGTCTTCGAAATTAAACATTTCCTGTCTCACACTCACCTGAATAGAGGTATTGGAGAAAACAATTCATTCTCATTATTTTTTTTAACTGTTAATTTGGTACGAGTCATTGATCGGCCCAAAAAGGGGGCATGGCTCTCCCAATCATGGGTTACTCCATACATAAGGTTTAATTTGAGACCTAAATTTAAGGGCAAAAGGTGTTAAGCTACCTATTCCTACCTATGTTGGTAATCTGACCTTTTTTTTGTTTGTTTTCTTATTTTTCTCTCTTTTTTTTTGTTTTATAAGATAAGAAAAGTCACAATTTTAATAAGTTATTCTACTAATTTAATAGTCTAGGAAATGGACTAGGTCACTTTATTGCCTCTAAAGCGGATACAATATATAACCAAATAAGATAAATAATCATAACAGTTACTCATTAAGGAGATATATGAGGATCAACTCAAACTTCTCGGAACAACAGCCTAGCATGCTCAGAAGTCATCACTTATAGAAGAATAGACTACAAATAGCTAAGGAAAAAAAATAAAATAAGCAAGCAACCCCAGCATAAACTGATATCATGCATTATTTATAAGAGAATTAGAATATTCTTTTTATATTTTTTTTGTTTTTTTTCCAAGAATAAATACTACAGCAACTAAATGTAGGATACACCACCCACACTTAATCCAAGCATTATCCTTAATGCATGCTAATTAGTAGAAGAAAAGAAGATGCTGAAAGGGAATTAAAAACTTCCCTGAAAACTATTGGGTTGCCTCTCAACCAGTGCTTTTGTGTATAGTCATTGGCTCGATGTTATGAACCTCATTGATCCTGTAGTTGGATCTCCTCCACTAAGCATACCTAATCTCTTTACTTTCAAACACCTCAAATGTATGCTTCTTTTTGTTTTCGATCATGCGACCACTCCTTAATCTGATAAACTAAAACAAACTATAAAAATAAAATACTATAGCTAAAACAAAACAATAAAAGTAGTAAAATTAAATAGAAGTAAACTAACGACCTTATTTTCTTCCCCTAGTAATGGCGCCAAAATTTGTAGAGCTTGTCATAGAGTTATAAATTAAACTACTACTTTGATTTATGAATAATATTTATAGCATACGAAAGTAGGGATCGATCCTACGAGGAAAGATTATGATAATAAGTTAGTTTAATCCTAAATAATTTTGCTACTCTAATTTATTATAACTTCTTTTTATATTACTAAAATAAATCAAATTTAATAAGTAAAAATCTAAAAAAAACTAAATATTGCTATTAAATATTCTAAATTTAATTCTGAAAGTAAAACAGTAAATAGCTATCCTAAATAATCCAAAAAATAAAAACAGAAATAAAAACACAATACTAGACTGAAAATTAAAACAGAAAACAACAAGCAAAAAAGTAATACTAAAATTCACAAAAAGTAATCCAAATTAATATTCTGCAAGTTAATAACTTTACAGCTCCATGTAATTAAATATGAAAATAAATAACAAAAATGCCCAAATTTTTGGATATAATTTTTTGGACTTAATAATGCCCTTAAAACATTATATAAAAATTAAAAATGGAATTTTCAGATTTATTAAAATAAAAAAACTGCACATATCCAATTCACGAAATAATTCTGAA
>NCQV01131482.1:747-12201 GCA_002740545.1 Lophocereus schottii | reverse complement strand
TGCAGCGTGGCTCGGTGGCGTGGTAAGCTCTTGATGGTGGTTTGACACCTCGGTTAAGGCTTCTTGTTAAGTTAACCCAGACCCAACTCCGATGTCCCGTCAAGCGCTCCGACAGGCGGGGTAGGCAGGGGGCCCCATCTGTGACGAGAGCGTCACAGAATTGGGTGGGGGAGAGTGTCACGGATAAAAAGTCCCACATCGGAAGAATGATGGGAGGGTCCTGAACTTATAAACGGTGGCGCTGCACACCCTAACAGACTAGTCTTTTGGGGAGAGGGTAATGGCCCGGTAACGAGTGGTATCAGAGCCGATGGTGCGTTCAGCTAGGCAACGAAGGTGTGGCATAATGGACCCCATGGACGAGCTTGGTGAAGTGACATATAGGTGTTGATCGAGTGGTAATACGTGTGCTGCAGCGTGGCTCGGTGGCGTGGTAAGCTCTTGATGGTGGTTTGACACCTCGGTAAAGGCTTCCACTCAAGGGGGAGCTTGTGCGTTGATGTGATGTGAAAGATACTCATATGTGAGGGGGAGATTGTTGAGAATATCACAGATGAATAAAAAGAAGTCCCACATCGGGAGTTTAAAAAGAAAGGTCATGATATATAAGTCAAGTAGGCTACTCCTCCTATTGCCAATTGGTTTTAGGATGGAACCTCACTTGGGCTTGTTACTATGGACCTTGGTTGAAGTGGGCTCCCTTTTTGGATCTCCCCAACAAAAATATGGAGGTGGTGGCTCGAAACTATCAAGCCTAATTAGGGTCTCGTACACAGATTGATTTCATTTTTTTTCCTTTTCAATGTTTCTTTTAGGTTTTTCATAAATTAAGGGATGGATTTTGACAGTTCAAACATGGCCATGAAATTTTTTTTAAACTAATTTATTAAAACTTTAATGGTTCAAAAATATTAATTTCAATGCCACAAAAATTAAAAGCTAATGGTGGAGATTAAACATTATCATATATACGGTTAAAATTGCAGGAGTTACCATAACTCCTATAATTACCATTTTTTGGAACCCCTATACCCGCACCGACTTTGTTAATGCAAATATTACTACTTCTTTGGGGTTATTTTTTTCTTTTATTTGTCTGGCCTCTAATTTTAATTGTAGGATATAATTGATGATCTATTTAATGAGTAGCCTTGATTGTTCACGTAGTGTGCAAAAGATCTTCTATTTTAACTGGTAAGGATTGTTGTTCACTTCAGTCATTTACCAAAAAATTAGCAATATGAAGATTTGTGACATAACTAATTCTACCGTGGTTTTTTGGGTTTATTTAACTAAAAAAGTTTCTTCCATAATTGGTCCATTTTTTTGTAATTGTTTTTATAAACTTAGTTCCAAACCTAGCGTACAGTCGCTTTTATATATCATTATATATAAAATGAAAAAAAAAAAGATTCTTGTATTCTCAAACTCTTTGAAATTGTATAAATATTTATGTTTGAAATTTGACTTCAATAGCTTTTTAGACTCTGTTTGGACCTTGGAAAATTTAATGGAAAGAAAAAATTTAGGAAAGTTACTTTTTTTCTTGTGTTTGGTTTAGAGAAAATCACAAAGAAAAAAATACGGAGGAAAGTTTGGTGAAAAAATTATTAGAAACAAGTGACAAAATTTTCCTCATAAAATTGTGAGGAAAGTTTGAGAAAAATTCTCAACCTTCTCCAACATTGTATTGTTTAGATGACATCAAAGTGATTTAAATAGTTCATCAACATTCAAATTTCTCATTCAAATTCTAGTATTTTTTCCTTGATTCAAACGAGAGAAAAAAAACTCATTTTCTTCCTACTTTTTTTTCCTTCACATTTTTTTCCTTGAACTTTTCTTTCCACCAAATTTTCTAAGGATCAAACGGAGCCTTAATATTAATTGGTTTTTCAATAGTTACCAGTTAAAGTTTTGAGGCCTGAGTGAGAGATTGAGGAAACTTAATCGTGCACTCGAATATTTAAAAATTATATTGTGATTTAAGAATATTAAAAAAGTGTTTTATGTAACATAAAACTTTTTTAAATAAAATCATTGAATTTAAAGGTTGAATGCTAAAGACCACGAGACAATCCAACTAAAGAAAGAAAACATTCAAATATTATTTAAAAAAAAAGTAAATGTAACATTAAACTCATAGTCCGGGATTTGGAAAAGAAATGCTCTAACTAATTAAGCACCCTTGAGTTTCAGGTAACTTGGAACCACGGATGCTTCTCTCTTTCATAAGAACCAACATAAAAAGCAAGTTATTGAATAATGACCCACGTCAGGTGTCCAAATATTTGCTAGAAATTGTCTGGTTTTCCTTCCCAGTGTTTGGATCTTTTGCAAGCTTAACAGACATACCTCCGATTTAGATCAATGCTTGTATTACATTCTTCAAAGCACATGCTCTCAGAAGTGATATCGATATAAAAATATATTAAATTTTTTTAATATGACAAATTCATCTAGGGAGAAAAATATACATATGACAAGTGAGCTTACATGCTTGTCGGAGCATATAAGATTTTCACTTTAATTAGGTTCAAGTTAATTTCGAATCGGATCAGATTTTAATCAACTAAATTTCAATTTATTTTGTGATCTTGGATCCTCCATTTTATTGGAGCTGAGCTACTGTTTGCTCAATAAGGCATAAGACTTTTCGATTATAATTTTTTTTTTCCATTCACAAGACTCGAATCTGAGACCTTATTGAAGGGGAGCAAGTGCCAAATCACTTGAATCAACTTGTATTGGTAAATTTCAATTTATTATATGTTTAGTTTGGTTTTTAGGTCATTTTGGTTCACTTATTTTCGAGTTCAAGCACATTAAAATTTTATTCCAATAAAATTATTAGAGCAAAAACAAAAGAGTAATTTTCGAAGAAAATTTGAATCATATTTGATTCAACTCGAATTTAGTTTGATCTTTAGATCTAAAATTCTCAATATAGCCATGTATAATGCCGTGTATCAAAGATAAATTTGTATCAATCAATTCGAGGTTTGAAGAATGTTCACGTCAGATTTATCAAGCCTAGTCCGTTCAGATAAATAAATTCTATTCAATGAAACCCATGCGGGATTAAAATAAGAAAGGAAAAAAAGAAAAAAGAAAATGACGTCGGTCGCAACGGCAAGGGAAGTAATATTTATCAAAGTAGGCTAACGGGTAGCAGTTGTCGGCTACTCTTTATTACAACCAGTCAACTTGTGATGCCTCAACGGCACCCAAAGCAGTAGCTGTGCCGCTTTGGGCCCTTGAGAATGCATAGACGAAGCAGTCCGCTCCGCGTTCGTGTATGTCCAGTTGAATCCATTCGTTGACCGCATCATCTTCTGCCACTTATTTTCCAATATTGTCTTTTATATTTCTTTCATATGCTGTATTTTTATTTATCTGTTTGCGTATTGTTGCGAATTAATCATTTATTATTATTATTATTATTATTATTATTATTATTGTTATTGTTGTTGTAAGCCGCGTGGAGTGCATGGCCTACTGTTCCACGGACCGTGTTCTTGGACGGTGCCTTGTGGATACGTCACATTTATTCCTTTATCTAATTGGCTATTCTACCGTCCACTTCTCTCATTTTTTTAAAAAAGGGGAGTATATTGTCGATCTATCTCTATTCTCTACCCATCACATGTTTAAAACATGCTATGAGATTTCCATCTATTTCTTCACATTGCGAATTAATGTTTTCTACTTAACTATAGTGATGCTGCAATTAGAAATCGCGTGGGAATATGAAAGGTAGAAAATACTGTAAAGATTTATTGGTTATCTTTAGCGAGAGTTGATTTCAATTTTATTAGTTATTTACTGATTTGTTTTAATTATTTTAGTTAACGATAGTTTGATTCGATGTACTTAAGCAAGTAAACTACAATTTCTTCCTCATTATTAAGTCCTCTTTTGTATGGTAAAGTAGTGTGTGATCGATGTTAGAAAATATGTATACTACAAAGGTTAGCAGCGTGGTGGTATAAAATAGAGTTGGATGTTGATGTAAAAAGTTGATTATTCCTAGTCCGTCCTTTTACCAGTGTATAAATTCATACAATCTCCTTATTGCATGTACATTGTTAGATCGTAAGATCTATTCATGAGTTTTAACTACTAGTTTAAATTATTGGTTAGGATGGTTATTGAATATAATATTAGCTCTTTTTAAGCGAGATATCTCGAGTTCGAATCTTAACAACCCATATTATATATTGAACTATTACATAAGGCAAGGAGAGTTTTTGCATCATCATATGTTGAATCTTAGCAACCCATATATTGAATCATCCATATTTCAACCCCCATACCAATGTAAATGATTAAAATATTATTTAATAACTTCTTAGTTGCAAAATAAATATCACTAAAGCAGTGTAAATAGTCCCATTTGGTCTAACTTGAAGTGTAGACTAAATGACCTTAAACATTAGTATATTATTAGCTCTTTTTGAGTGAGATATTTCAAGTTTGAATTTTAGCAACCTCTATTTTGAACTACTTGCATTATCCACATTTCAAGCTCTAACGACATTTAGTGAGAGGACACTTTGGAATAGAAGATCTGTTCCTAAGCCTTGTCTTTAAGCTTTTGCATGATTGATGTAATTCTTAAATATAAACGAGCAAGGTAATCATTTGAATCAAAGATTTAAAAATTATTACAGTTTTAGCTCTCTTTAAGTGAGATATCTCAAGTTCAAATCTTAACAACTCTTATCTTGAACTATTATCTAAGGTAGGAGAGTCTTTACATCATCTAAACATTTCAAGTTTTAAAGATATTTATTAGTGAGAGGACATGTTGGAAGATCTATGCTTAAGCCTTTTGTTTAGGCTTTTGATTAAGGTAATTCTTACATTATACATAAGTAAGGTAATCATTCGAATCATTTGGATTAACATATCTAAGATGCTTGTTCAGATAGCTTTATGACATTCATCCATGATCTCGATCCATATTATAAATTACGGAGCAGACGCTTATTATCTATTGGAATAACAATGATAATAGTAGGATAATTAATGTAATAAATAAATAAAGCTTTCAAATTGTTTAGACGCAAGGCATTATCCTGATGTTGGTGACATGTTGATTGACTTGTCTTCTGTATTAAAAGAATTCCGAGAACAATAGGCACTTTCCAGATTGATGCGTTGCCAAACTGGCAGAAAAGGTTTGATTTGTGAAATAAACATTAACAAGAATCTGAAATACAATAACAAATAAAGTTTTAATTTAATACATATTTGGGAGGAGACCTTATACTAAGTTATTATCACTTATAATTAAGATGATTGATAAAGTGTTCGACAAAACAAATTTAACTCGATGTTTACTTAAAATTTCACGATAAGTGTTATAACGGATCCGAAAAAGTATGAACAAATTGACAAATACACATAGATTTAACGTGGTTCACTAACAATGTGTTAGCTACATCTGCAGGCAGAAGAGAGAGATAGTTTTATTGATATAGGAATACAGAGATGCGCATTACATATAGCGAGACCACCGTGCTAGGTCTGTAGAAGGACGCTAACAAACAGATTCAAGGCATTCTAACAATAAGTTTTTATGAGACTATTGTTGCAGCTGTTTTGAATATCAATTAGTTCAACTAATAAAATTTTAAAAATTATTATGAGATATTTAAATTTATATATATGTTAATTTTTGTATCATTCTTTAAAAAAGAAAAATCTTTAATCTGATAATTGAAGTTCTATTTTATGGCATCATGACATTATCAAATCATTAAATTAGGGGGAAAATATGAATAAGGAATCTCAAAAGATATTACCAGTCCACGGCCCCTGAGTCCTAACCACCGAAGATTTGCAAAACGTATTCAACAGATCCATGTGGTTCATTTTTAACATGCCAAATATATTAAGAAATATATATATGAATCTCTGTTTAATTGCCTCACTTCCACGCAAAAATCATGCATCATGTTTCTGAATTATTTGATTTGATCTGATAAGATTTTGACTTCGTAACAAAGTCGAGTTTTTGCTAAAAAAATATCAGTAAACTTTTCAAAATATGTACGAATGACACTCAATTTTTTTTTTCGTAGTTTAAAATATCATTAAACTTTGCAAAATGTTCAAAAATGTCATTATGATAGGGGCATTTTTGAGTCATTTTGATAAGTGAAATGATATTTTTTTATCTTTTTTAAGCAAGTTCAATGGTATTTTTGACCTAAAAAAATCAAGTGCCATATTTGGGCAACCCGGTGCACAAGAATCCCATGATCACGCAGGGTCCGGGGAAGGGCAGCACCCCAAGTCCGAGGAAGGGCCGCACCCCAAGGGGTGAATTGTATCAAGTGGCATATTTGAATATTTTGAAAAGTTTAATGACAATTTTAGCAAGAACTATAACAAAGTCCAATGAAAAGCCACGACCCAAAAACAAAAAAACACCCCAATTACCTTCACAATAAATAGAAGCAGAAACCCATGGTTTCACAATAAATAGAAGCAGAAACTCTTTTGAAATTTTAAAATCTTATAACAAAATATAAATGCAAAACAATACCAGAGTTTCCTCATGGCCATTGCCTCATTTTATTCATTTATTTATTTTCCAAGTAGAAGTTGTGTTAAATTTTATAAGAGGGATACAAGAGTATGTACTTTCTACCTTCATTATCCATCGTCATATATTATAATTGTTTTACTAAAGCTTGTTAGTGTGGGACTTGAATCTAAGACCTCAAGATCCAATAGTAAGGTCTTATTACCATTATGGTGCCATAGTGCCTCGGTAATATTGTGGCTGTTTGAATGAAAACCATCTTACCCTTAAACAACTAAATTCGAAAAGAAATGTGTGCACACAGATAAAAATAGAGTAAGAAACGGTGAAACAGAGTATGTACATATTTTATAAGTCCATAATATGCTCGGTGGGTTATTTAAAGAATAAAAGAGAAAAACTAAGATGTATGCTGTTAGTCCATACATTAATTGAGTCTCGTCTAGATGACATATGAGGGATTAGAACCACCAATCTTACTCTTAAATTATGGCGAGGTTGGTTTTACTAAACATCAAATTGAAATCTATTAACCGCCTATTATTTCTTATAGAAGAAATAAAGGATAGTTTTGCGAGGTATTTGGTTTAATTCACTCTAAATCAAGTTGGAAAAAAATTCCAAATTGATTTTTTATTTATTTAAGGGTGGCCTTCAAATGAACAAGCCATAATACATAATTATGATGTTTTTGTATTCTCCAAAAGCGACATCCTATTTCCTATTAAAATACAATTATATAGGCATAAGAGCACATATATATATATATATAAAATCGTCCTCTAGCTTATTAGTTGGATGAGACTGGTAAGAAAGGAACAATTACAGTAATCGAAAAAAGGAGGAATAAAAAGGGAATATATTTGGACTCTAGAATGTCATTGGGGCATTGTGCGGTAGGGACAAAGTAGATGACGAAAATTTGACTTCAGCTTATCGCGGATACGAAGTCTTGATCCGAATATGAGTAGGAAAAATGTATCTTTCAAGATGGTAAATAGGAGTCAAATCTGATAAGCTAACCTAACATTGTCAAAGAAGAGTATAAGTTCGCAAGTCACGATACGGAGGGTGGCTCGTCTGCATCGTACGTCTGTAAGATGAGATATGGTCATGACAGATAAAGAACATCGAAAAATGGACCGAGTCAGTCAGGGGAAGAACCAATTCACTGGAGAGATGGTGTTCCTTGTGGCAGTGCACTTACCCCCCCCCCTTTCTTGGTTTACAAGAGTAGGCGTAAACCTTATGTCGGTCAAATCTTTTACTAGCATTTATAATTAAAATAATAATGAAATTGTGCGTCAAGGCCTGCTTTATACAAATAATTAACATTTTGGAAAATTTTCATTAATCGCTCTAGATTTTTCAGAAATTTCTCTTATTTCATAGACTGTCTTCCAAATTACAGTTAATCAATATACCAATGTAAATATTCGTTATGATTAAATATTATTTAATGACTTTTTACAAGAATAAATATCACTAAAGTAGAGTACATAGTCCCATTTCGTCTAATTTGAAGTGTAAACTAAATCATCATAAAAATTACTCTTCATACATTTTCTAAAACTAAATCAAATCAAATTAGAATAGGTTCTGGTATGAAATAAATTAAAATAATATAGGTTGGTTCAATTTGTATGTTTTAGAGTTCGTCAAATTGTAGTCAAATAAAAAATAAAAAATATACTCCCTCCGTCCTACTAAAGTTGTCTAAACTTTCCTTCATAAATGTCCTAATAGAATTGTTAAAATTTCTTTATTAAGTAAAGAAAATGACTTTATGAAATAGCAAGTATCATCAATAAGATTTAGAATATATGTGAAATATCTACGAAAACAAATATCCCATATCTTTGTGAAAACAAATCAAATTAAGATGTCATATTTGAATATGGACATTTCACTACAAAATAACACGCGATTAGAAACTGAAATTTGAAATCGAATATAAATCAGTTTCAAAAGAAGGGTTTGGAAACCGTAGTTAGAAACCCCTTCGGTGGTTTCTAATTTTGAAACGGATGAGCGCATTGGTTTCAAAATTCGGAAACGATACATACTTCGGGTTCTAATTTGAAACCGATTAAAATTTCGGTTTCAAATTGTAATTTTTTAAAATTTAGCTTAAATTTTGAATGGTTTTAATTATATCCCAATACTCCCAAAATCGGCTCCCAAAATCGGCGTCCCTCCATTTTCATGGTTTCCCGCCGCTGGCTGCCCTCTCCTCCAAATAAACCCTAAATCGACCACATCTTCCGCAAGGAGAGTGAAACTAGAGAGGGAGATCTTCTTCTGCCAAACGAAGCAAATGTTCGTTTCTTCCATCTTTGCCAAATTGACTCCAACAGCGAAGATAGAGTAAAATTGTTGCATCTCCAGCACATGTTCGGTTGTGCCATCTCCACAAAATTGCTCCATCTCCAGCCAACACCAGAACGAGTTAGCTCTATCTCAAGGAAAATTAGGACACATTTCGTCCATCTTTGGTGAAAATCACTCCATCTCCCGCAAATCAATTCCAGGTACTGTTGATTTGTTCGGTTTTGGTGAAACATGTTAGATTTTGTTCCGATTTTTATTGGAATGAACATTAGGGTTGTCGATTTTGTTCGGTGTTTGTTGGATAAGTCAACATTAGGGTTATCGATTTGGCTGGGTTGAAATGGGGAATGCTCTTCATTTGCTGAGATTGGGTCGTGATATGAAGCGTTAACGGTGGATTCATCCCTGATATTTGTCGTCAGAATTTACATGCATATGTTCAGCAGTATATATATTTCAAACCACATTGCTATCTGTCTGTTATCTATGGATTTATCCCTTATGTCGAATGACAGAGGGTTCTCTGCTGATGGCTATCTTTGCAGATTAGAGTTTCTCTGCTTCTTAATGTCAGTTCTGAAGATTGGAGTTTGTTAATGTCAATTCTGAAGATTAGGGTTTCTGTGCTTATGGCTATCTCTGCATGCAACTTATGAAAATTTTAGGTATAGGTATGATCACTAGGCAAACCCATATAACAAGGGAGTGGTGGAGAACTTGAAAGCGTTATTCTGTTATTCTGCACCCCCATTCCTAATAAATCAAATAACCATAGGTTAAAGATATCCAATGATGTACTGGCATCAAAAAGGAAAGGGAAATGGATTCCAAACCATTTCACACAAATGGTTATATAAATTAAAGTGACAAATTTATCTCTGTCTGTATAAATATGTTACCCTTGTACGCAACCCTTTCCTTCGATATGCTTTTTGTCAATCCCTTTTGATTTTAAGTCAACTATGAATGGTGGGATGTATCATTCATAATGTGCCTACTGCTTAGTGAATTTGTACGTAATTATGCAATGATAATGGACAAATTTTATTGTTTCGTTGGTGCTAGTGTACTTGGTTGGACGAATAATATGTTATATGTTTTGACACGAAGCTTATGTATTTGGGTTTGCATTTACTTTGATGAGTGCTATTTGTTTATTTATGTTGTGATATGTTGGTGTGTGAATCATGCATAGACATAAATTATATGTATAGGATATTCTTATGAATATAATTCTTTCACTAAGCTTAGAATACCCGTTCAGAGATTTATACATGAGACATCTTGGAAACAATTTATTTAATGATATTATAGATAGGGTCTTCAATCATACAGGTATTAAGAAGACGCTACTAGTAATATCTTTAAGTAATTTGTTAATGAAAAGTTATAACATGTATAAATCTTTGAATTGTCCAATTTGGGCAGTTCAAGAGCCTTATGATATTTGATTGTTTGGCAACGAAGTCATTGCTTAAATTGGCCAAATGTTGATTAGTGTTTCCTTATGTTCTCTGGATGCGATTTTGGAGATGATGATCATATGTTTGGCTCATCTTCGAAATTCGTAGTTCGGAGAACTGTAGGGAAATGCTTCCGAAATTTTGCCTCATATATGCAATGTTTAGCCAAATAATCAAATGTTATACGATTCTTGAATGGGTTTAGGATCACCTACCTTTGTAGTAGGGGATATATAAGATCATACCATGTCATAACATTTTCTATGTGTTGATATTAGTTATCTGCAGTTGTTGTTTAATAATTGAATTACATGTGCTTTCTTAAATCGCATAGAATAGAAAATTTTCCTACAATACATACTTAATATTAACAGTGTCGTGAATGTTGTTCTTGCACAAATGCAGTAATGGGGACTAATCGAGATTGGATGTATGAGAAGGCTTGATGGGGATCATTTGAGTGAGGAATTTGTGAGAAAAGTAGATGGATTTATTGAATTTGTTAGTAAGGAAGAGCATTTTAAGAAATATGAAATGCTTAAATGCCCTTGCAATAAATGTTGGAATGTGCCTTATTTAGATGAGGATAGCGTTAAGTTACATCTCTACAAGAATGGGTTCCGTCCTAATTATTATCAGTGGACTTACCATGGTGAACTACATACTAATTTAGGAGTTCAAAATCTCATGTCTACATCAAATAGTGTTGAAGGCACATCAATGAGGGATATGGTTATGGATGCTTTAGGGCCTATGGCTTCTAATTGGGGAGAAGGATCGAGTAATGCTGAAGAAGATCTAAATCCTGAAGTAAAGGCTTTCTTTGAAATGATAGAAGCCACTGAGAATCCATTGTATGATGGTTGCCAGTCATCTTTACTTTCAGTAGTTGCAAGAATAACAAATCTTAAGTGTGAGTACAACATCTCCAACAGAGCTGTGATGAAAACAACAACAACAACAACAACTCCCAGTGTGGGTCCCGCATTCACGGGGTCTGGGGAGATCCAGCTGTAGGCAACCTTACCCCTACCGGTATTTCTACCCGTAGATGAAACATATGATGAAACATGTTTGCCCATTTCAGCAATCATTTGGTAGGCA
>NCQV01131460.1:5258-15400 GCA_002740545.1 Lophocereus schottii | reverse complement strand
CATGAATAGAAGGCAGCCTGAGTGAGGAGGTGTGAAAGAATTTAACATTTTGAACCATAAGAGAGGGAGAGGAAGACCTAAGAAGAATTAGGACTAGTTCATGAGATTGATTTTGGCTCGCTCGCAACTCACTGAGCACACAATTGGATAAGAGTTTGTGGAGGACTGGGTAGATAACCTTAGATGAATAACTGCCTCCACATTCTTTGCCTCCAGGTTATTAGTATGTCGTCACTAATGAATCTTAGGAAGCACATAGCACTTGTTTGGATTTGCTTGCTTACACACTTTTCTACGCCAACCCTAGTGTTATGAAACTATGTGTGGTCTGCCAATGTCACTATGTTGACTTTCTTAGGGTGAGCTTACTCTGGGACTCTAGGGTTGTCATTGTTTGCACAACAATCAACAGTTAATGTTTAGTGGCATGTGATATTTCACAAAAGAAGGGAAAATTTTTGTTAATTTGAACTATGCATGCAAAAGTGATTTTGAACCGACTTACTACTTATGAGTCGATTTAGCATGTTTACTAGATCTCCACAGGCATTAGCTCTAAGTTGCTTGTGCCATACTTTTGTTTGAACCATATGTGTCAAACATCAATTCATGGTGTGGGGTGATGCTTTTGAAAGAAAAGCCAAATATAGAGTCCAACCAAACTCCAACTCTCAAAAATAGCCTTCTAGAAGTAGTTTTCGAGAAATTGTTTCTAAAGAAGTTATGAGGCGTTTGGTAATCCCTATTATAATCTATAGAAGTACTTCTCAAAAGTAGGAACCAACTAGATATTGTTTGGTAAAACATTCTACATCAAGCTTTTATATTCATGCACATCTATTCTCCAACCCCCAGCCCCAAAAAAGAAAAATAAAAACTGATGAGATCCGAGACCCATGCTTTTTACGACAGATTCATCCATACAAAATTTTCCCCCAAATTGAAGCTTTACCCATTCACCTGAACATATAATGTAATAAAAGCCCTTCAAAGATTGAATGAAACTTTAAAAATTTAAGCTGTAATTGAAGAAAACAAGCCCCACCTTTCAACGGACAAACCAACAAGCATTCAATCTCATTTTTAGGTTTTCCAGAATATCAACAGTTTACCAGATGGATGCACTGAACCTCAGTGAAAAAGCAACGACTAGCAAAGATGAAGTTGAGTTGCATTAACCTCAAACTCCAGCAACTTTAATTAGCACAGGGCCTTGAGTGTTGCATTTCGTAACTTTCAGAATGGTTTAGAGTAGGAGAGATGTTAGAGCAGGGATGTTGGCAAGAAGGATGGAGGTGCTACAACAATGGAGAAAGTGCAGATCAAAACAAGAAGTTTGATAGAACCAATGGATAGAGATGGTGGGGAGGAAGAAAATAATATGGTTTAGTGCTTTTATTTATACTGGGTGATGGTTCTTTCATTTAAACGAGAAGGCCAGATGGGGAATACACAATTTTCATTAAATAGAGCAGCAGCTCCCAAGAAACAGAACTGAGCGAGATTTGAGAAGCTCAGATTGTTGTTGAGCTTCTAGGCCTCCTAGAAGCTATTTTTAAGATGCTATTTTGAAAATCCAAAAAAATTTAGTTTTTGGCCAAGCTTCAACTTCTTCTATGCTAGAGAAGTTGCCTTAGAGCCTGGCCAAACAGACACATAAAATCATTAAAGTGAATCCAAACACTTTCTTGGATGATTTGGATGAAAAAAGAATTCTTTGAATGCAATCTATGAAGCACGGACACCTCATATGGATTCCGTGTCTCGTGTCGAATAAGTGTCGGATACTGACAAGACACTGACGCTCCTTCAACACGCATCTGACACACCCAAAATTACAAAAAGTTGCAAAACTAAAAACATGTGTTGGACATGCATGTCGGACACACATAATTAATAGTGTTAGACAGGAATTAATGCTATTGTAAGGTGGTCTTTTGTTTTTTTACTTCTAGTAACTAGTAATACCAGACCCTCCAATCAATATACCTCAAAAATTGTTCCTATTTTAAGGATATTGACTATCATTTTTTATAAGGAAAATTAGTATATTAAATAAAAGGATGCTAGGAAAGCATCCTATAAAAGATTATATACAAACAATATGCAAGCTATCCGAAAGTTGACCACATCAAAAGATGAGGAGCAAAAATTCCCCTTATCCCAAAAATAAAGAGTCTTGATGAAATTGTCTTTTAAGCACTGAAGGGAAGTTTCTTCTCCCTCAAAGACCCTTTGGTTTTTTTCTCTCCAGATGCTCCAAAAAATGACATGAGGAAAAGCTTGGGCCTTCTTTCTGGCTTTCCTACCAAAATAGCCCTCCCAAACCAAAAGATGGTCTGTAATGGAGTTAGAAGAGACCCAACACATGCCTAAGCAACTAAAGGCAAGCTCCCATAGTGTCCAGCATACTGGCAATGAAGCAACAATTGATCCACCGATTCCAGCTCCCCCTTGCACATATTACACCTATTCACCAAAATCTTTCCCCTCTTTTGCAAATTAGTCAAAATCTTTCCATGTGATGCCTCCCAAACAAAAAAAAGAAACCTTTAAAGGGGCCAAAGATCTCTAAATGAGCTTGTGAGGGAACCCTCCTTCAAAAAGATCATGTAATATGAAAAATTCAAATGTAGGAGCTTCAAATAATATGATTTAACCATGAAGTCCCCTTTAGAATCCAATTCCAAATCCCATCTAACTATATCATGCGGAGAGTCTCCTACCTTGGCATCATTAAGCTTGTTGAAGAAGCTAACAACAGTGCCATCCTCAACAAACCCATCCCAAACAAAAACAGGGACCAAAAATTGGTGTCAAATGCTCGCTCCCAGTAGTCAACAACAGAAGCAGACGCATCCCTATCCATTGCTAGAACAAAAAGAGTAGGGAAAAGCTCTCTGAAAGGAGCTTCACCATGCCATCTATCATGCCCAAAAAAATGGAAGAGCCATCGCCAGCCACAAAGGAAAAGAATGGAGAGAAACTCTCGCAACCATTTTATATAAATCTCCAAAGGCTATGCCCATAAAAGCCCATAGAAGTAGAAGGAGACCAACCAAAACCCTCCTCACCATATTTAGTGGTTACCACCATTCTCCAAAGATTTCCTTTCTCATTCAAAAATCTCCAAAGCCATTCGCCAAGAAGAGTTTTATTGAAGAGCTGCAAGTCCTTGATCCCTAAACCTCCTTGAATCAAACGCTGTTTCACAATACTCCTTCTCACTAGATGATACTTGAAATCACTTCCAAAAGAACCCCAAATGAAGTTTCTCTGAATTGCTTCTAACTTGGTGGCTACCCATGAAGGTAATGAAAATAAAAAAAGGAAGTAAGTTGGGATACCCGAGAGAGCACTTTTGATAAGAGCTAATCTTCAACCTTTAGAAGGTATTTGGATCTCCACCCTTAAAAGTTTTTTCTCAAACATCTCGAAAATTGAATTCCAAATGGCTTTGTCCTTAAATCTTGCACCTAAAGGGAGCCATAGGTAAGTAGTTGGAAAAGAATCAATGTTGCATCCTAAAACACCCGCAAATCACTGAATGTGCTCCACCTGTCTCACAATCACAATAGAGCTCTCGGCTAAGTTGACTCTAAGACCTGATACCGCTGTAAACCAAGTAAGGACGCAACATAGGTTGATCATTTGTTCACAATCGCTATCACAAAAGATAATAGTGTCATATGCAAAAAAAAGATGTGAGGCGTTCAGAGTAGTAGCGTTCGAACGACCCACTAAAAATACAGAGATTAGCCTGCCAGTTGATGCTGCTTTAATCATTCTAGTGAAAACTTCCATGATTAACAAGAACAAAACGAGGGTTAAAGGAGTGCCTATGACAAAGTCCTCTAGAAGTTGCAAAGAACTCGGTTGGAGAACCGTTGACAAGAACTGCAAAAGATGCAAAGTAGATGCAGTGACGTATCCACCCAATCCATTTTCCACCGAAACCCATTCTCTTCACATATATTAAGAAGTCCCAGTTCACATGGTTATAAGCTTTTTCGATATCCAACTTACAAACCACACTGGCATTCCTTGATTTTGCATTAGAATCAATAAGCTCATTAGCTAAAAGCACAACATCAAGAATCTGGCGACCTCCAACAAAAGCATTTGGTTTCTCTGAGATAATATCCCCAATGAGGTCTCTCAGCCTATGAGCTAACACCTTGGAAAGTAACTTGTAGATACAACCAAACTGACTGATAGGCCGAAAGTCTCCAATGTTTTTAGCATTTGCTTTCTTTGGAATAAGACCAATAAAAGTAGCATTCAGACTGGCTACAAAATTTACAGCGGATAAAACCTCAGAAAACATCCTCAAAGCTTCCGTGTTAATGGTGTCCCAATTAGTCTGAAGGAATGCCATAGTCATGCCATCTGGTCCAGGGTAAGCAAAAAGCGCTTTAGTGGCTTCATCCTCATTAAAAGGAAACCCAATATTTTCCCTAATAGAATCCCGTAATGAGGGAAGAGTCAAACCGTCAATTGTTGGCCTCCAAGGTTCACGTTAGGCTGAAAGAGATTTGTAGAAGTCATGAATCGCAGATTTCATATCATGAAGATCATCATAATGAATCCCATCCGCGACCACACAAGGCGTCTGATTAAACTTCCTATGACGATTGGCCACCCTCTGGAAGAACTTCGTATTTCTATCACCCGTCCAAAGCCAAAGAGCTCTAGATTTTTGTCTCCAAGAGATGTCCTCCATCAAAGTAATCTTGGCGCAATCATCTTTGGCAACTTCCCTTTGCTGAATTTCAACACTACTGAGTCTACCTGATTCTTCTTGTGCATCCAAAGAGTTAATAATACCCAAAAGATCATACTTTTGAGTCTCGATGTCACCAAAAACATCTCTATTCCACTCCTTGGGTTTCTCTTTAGCAACCTTAAGCTTGCTTGCAACAAAATAGCTAGCGTAACCAGTAAACTCAGCCTCATCCCACCACCCTTTAACAACATCGACAAAACCTTCATATTCCAACCACATATTCTCAAATCTGAAAGGAGCCTTTCCCTTCTCCAATTTCATTGTCTCAAGGCAAATAGGAAACTGATCAGACATTGGTCTGGGCTTTTCTGAACCATGCTACGAAGCTGCTCCTCCCAATCCGCTAATACAAGAAAACAATCCTGTCTCAAACACACTGCTTCATCTCCACTCCTAGACCAAGCGAGATCCCCCCCCCTCAAAGGAGGATTCAGCAAGGCAGAATAATTGATGAAATCGCAGAACTCTGCCATTGCATTAGAAGAACAAACACCTGTACTCTTCTTGACAGTTCAAAATTTCATTGAAATCCCCTCCTATGCACCAAGGACTAGACCAACCATTTCTCACACGTTGAAGCTCATCCCACATCCTCAACTTATCTGCTCTAGTATGAGGACCCTAAACACCCATGAAAGCCTAAGTGAAGTTATCGCCGACCATTCGCAATATGCAGGAAATAGTAAAATCTCCACACGAAGAGGACACTAGGTTGAATGCATTATTAAGGATATTGACTATCATGGAATACACTTTGTTTCATTTTAATGCCTCCAACACTTGACTGTTAGTGCAACGTTAGATTTAAGGATTATTTTGTTCAGTTTCTATAATAAGAGTAGTTCATACATTTCATTTTTTGTCTTTTAAGAACATACTTTGCCCTCATTATTTTTTAAAAAAAAAGAAAATACTCCATAAAATTGATTATTTTAAATTTAATTCTTTTGTAATTTGTTAGCCGTACTTGCTGGCAAAGAGGTTCTGTCGCAAGGCAAGGATGAGATTGTGTGGCTACTAAACTTTAAGGGATCCTATAGCGTCAAGAGTTTTTGTTCCACACATTTTGATGACCACACATTTTGATGCCTTGGATGGTCATGATTTTGCTGTTCAGTCCATTTGGAAATTTAAAGCTCCCACAAAAGTGTGTTTCTTTGTGCGGGCAGCCACCATAGGCAAGATCCCTACGGATGACATGCTTAAAAGAAGAAATTTTTGAGGTCCAAGTAGATGTTCCATATGTTTGGAGGAGGAAGAAACTGTGGATCATCTCCTTGTACATTGTCGATGGGTTTCCTCGCTTTGGGATTTAGCTCTCTCTCTTATGGGAATTAGTTGGGTTCAACCTTCTAATGTAAGAGATGTGATAGTGGCTTGGAAGAGAAGGATGAAGAAGAGTTGGGTCTTGGGAGTTTGGAACATGGTTCCTTTGGCTATTTGGTGGGCTACGTGGAAGGAGAGAAATCATCGTACCTTTGACGACAAAGTCTTGTCGTTTCAAGACTTTAAGCTCTATTTTCTGAGGTTGTTCTATAGTTGGAGTGTCGGGCTTAGTGGTAACACAAATTTAAATTTTTTGGCTTTTGTTGATTGTATTTTGGATGAGAGTTTAACGGCATAATGTTTTTGTATTTGCTCCTTTTGTAAATGGGTGACATCTCCTTAGTATCCTTTTTAATATACCTCTTGATTACTTACCCCAAAAAAAAAAAATTTAAATTTAATTCTATAAATTATAATAGTCGTGTCCATACCATGTTCGTGTCCTAATTTTTTGAAAATTGGCATGTAGTGTCCGTAGCATGTCGTATCCGTGTATCGTGTCAGTGTCCATGCATCAAAGGATGCAATCAAATTTCTCGGGTGGTTCAAGACTGCTTGAGCAGTTTAAGACTTTATTGAAAGGTGGACGAACTTTGTTCCTTTCTTATTTTTTCATGTTGTAGATTTTGTTGGTGGACTCCTTTTGGGCGGTAGTTAACTTCATTGTAGGATGAATTATTATCAACCATTCTCTTTAGATTCTGTATATTACATAAATATTATAATTTTGCCATCTTTCTTATAAATATATATCATACTGTTTCCTTGTCAAAAAAGTTAATATTTAGAAAGTTCTCATATGCTAAGTAAAATAATTAATTAATATTATGTATTCTTTTCTGATGAGAAATCAGGAGAATTGTATTAGTAAAATGATGCAACGAAAAATATGAAAAATGGTCACAAAAGAGAAGGGAGGAACCTACATTGCTCAAGAACTTAAAAGCTGTCTTCACGCCATGATGGTCCTTGATATAAATGAATAGACGAATAATCTGAAAGCAAAAAATAATTAAAATGTTAACTATAAAACCTGTTTAACAATTTACTGTATTAACACGGATTATTAGCACAGTTGTCAAGAAAATAATATGAATAGTTCGAAAATCAACATCAAAATACAACCTCACTGCAGCTGTAAGAATCTGGCACTCGTGAATCATATAATACATTTCCTTTTTAAAGTTTAAACAAAAAGATAAGGGTCCATTTAGAAGCACTGGCAATCAGATGAATGTACAAGGCTCAGTGCAAAGGAACCAGTATCATCAGCATAGTGAACTCTAGAAACTAAATCAAATCAGACAGAAGATATTAAAATCCCTACACACAAAAAGAGGATCAATCACCTACTCCCACTATCAACTCCTCTCTTGAAAAGGAAACGCCATGAGACAATGTCTCTACTCAAGAATAGTCATTACAAGATTAATCCATCAGCTGAGGTAATGTTTTTAAAAAAGCAACATCCCCCTCAAGCCACCCTCAAAATCCTAACTCTATTACCCAGCCAATATGATATTATAAAGGATAACAATGATAAGAAAACAAATGCTTGCAGAAGCAACTGTAAACTCAATTTCATTTTCAGCACATTGCTGTATATTTGGAGAACCATGGCTAAATCCCATTAAAGCTATGTTGTCATCTTTTGGGGTATTTGGAGAGAGAGAAACAGAAGAGTTTTTGAAAGCATAGAAACTCCTCCCTAGCGTTTGAAAGATAATTTCATCAAGATTTTCTACTTTTGGAAGGATGGGATGTTTAGCTCTTCCTCTTTTGATCTGGCTGATTGTGTGGATAGTTTGTATATAGGGTGTATATAGCCTTTTGTATGATGCTCACTGTCCAGCTGAGCTTCTGATCTTTCTATATTAATATATTACCTTTTCCTTACCCAAAAATTAAAAAAATCCCATTAAAGCTATGTTTACTTTTCTAAGCCCCAAACCATTCTCTGCATTAATCACAGATGCCATAGGCTATTGATCAACATCTATTCCCTTTTCTTTCAACTCCCTGTGGCAAAAACGAACGAAAATTCTACCCTCTTCCTAAGGCTTAAAGGGTCATGAATATAAACCTTTCCACTTTCCAGTAATGTCACAACTGTGAAATGTGGACCATTCTAAGAAAAATATCTACCAAAAAGAAAGGAACCAGCATGGTCCTAACTAACACCTTTACATGAACCAAAAGTCCAAAACACAAATCTAGGCTTCCTGCCAACCAAGAAAAAGAACCATAAAAACAATCATGGCCCAATTTAAGACAAAAGCCCTTTCAGCTAATTACCCTTTTAGTCCAAGCCACTATCAGAAGCTTTATTGAAATATCGCATTGAAAGTTGAGATATTTATTTTTAACCTTTCTAAAGCAACACACACTCCTGCTTATCACCCCTTCCAATAACTCCGCCTTCTTTACCCTTTTAGTTCTCCAACATGAAGCCTTCAAGACAAACAAGATCTCGCCTAATAGCAAAGACTAAAAACAACTTTGTGCAAACAATCACACAATCCAAGGTAAAGAAGCTATACTCCACCTCACCTGGTGCACCACAAATGCAGAGCAATTACATTCTTAGACCTTTGACGTATGGCATCTTATATGAGCACCTCAAATTTAACACTCCATCTATACTACCAAGTGGCAATGATCACCAACTTAGGTGAAGAGCCAACTATCTGATGCTGGTAACCTGCCGTGTTTGAGTGCCAAACAGTGTGTCCGATCCAGATTAAGTGTCCGTACCTGTGTCGTGTCGTGTCGTGTCGTGTCGTGTTGACACAGGTGCGGCAGGCTGAAGAGCCGAGTCTGAGCATCATAGGCCTTAACACAATCGTTGTTGGTTTTGGCAAGATATCTGGCCCATCATTGAATAGAACATCTCATCGTTCTAAATCAATATCTGTCTCATTTTAAATATCATGCCAATAATAGGATTTCTGGAGAATCCTCAGAGCACCATGAAGGTGTTAAACATACTCACATCAGCTCATTTGTAACTCTTGTAAGTTTCGATTTGATGCTGATGACGATGTTGTTTTGGTTCAGACAAATCTACAGTGTCGTCAATATGGCATTTCCTAGGACTTAATAAAGTTAACATACACACAGAAGCATAAAGCAAACCAGATGGCATTTGCACAAAGATGTCCAGAAAATTCCCCCCCCCCGGCCCCCAAATTTGGAAAAAGAAATAGAAAGGAAGCAGATGAAAGAATAACTAGAAGACCCAAAACTGATGAAAGCATAGACATCACATCCTTGCATGCAAAATTGAGGTCATTCTAAGAAAAAATGGAGCATGAACTTTACCATACTGGATATATCTTCCTCTGCAGAGCTGGCACTTGCAGATACATTAATGTCACCGCCATTTTTCTCAAAGCTTTCAATGAACGTTGTTGAATATAGTATAACTCCAAATCTCATCGGAAATTGATTTTCATACAAATTCATAATCAAGTCAATTGCCTGCAAAGAATGCATTCCAATTGCATGAAGATCTCAGTATCAACTGCAGACTACCTAGGCCCACATTAATCAGAACAATATATACGCCACAAGACACTTGCCTCAAGCCCACAAGTAGTGGCAGGATCAATGATGTAAACCGCATGGAAGAGATTCTTCCGGATGTAACGTAGTTGTCCAGGAAATGTTGGCATCAATATCTACAAAGTTGAGACATGAAAGATTCTCATAGCTAACAGTGTATCCAGAGAATTAACAGCTTACTGAAAACAAACGACAATAAGAATGAATGCTACCTCATTCACATTACTACGCCATCTTTTATACATGGAATCCTCTTCCAAGTTATTGAGGTAATGAACATGGCTTGAGCGAAAATCGATGCGTAACGTACTTGACTCTGAGGGCGGCAAAGTTGACAAGAGTCTCCGTATAGTGTGTTCAGGAATCTAGAAGTTATCATTGAAGCAGACTGCTCAATAAGGCTCCAGGCTAATAGAAATGTAGAATATATTATAATTCATAACTAAGATCATTATGCTGTTTCTTT
>NCQV01131449.1:8546-25035 GCA_002740545.1 Lophocereus schottii | reverse complement strand
TCATAACACAAATTCATTATGTATATAGAAATTTTGGTTTTGTCAGATTTTTTTTGTATATTAAAGAAATATTTTTTGTTAATTTTTGCGTTGTTAATCAAATATTCGTTATTCGTGACACAAATTACAGATGCCTTATTTTCGTGGTCTATTTATGAAATTTAATTTTTTCGTTTTTAACCAAATATTAATGATTCGTGATACAAATTCCAATTATATATATTTTTTGTGTATATGGAAGATATTTTTTTAAGTTTTTGCGTTGTTAATCGAAAATTAATTATTCGCAATTGTTATTGTAAATATGTTAGTTTTTCTTTGTATTCATGACAGGTTTTTATTATTGGCGTTAGATATAAAAAACATTATAAAATAAAATAACAATAACATATCATACCCTTATCCAAATACAATCCTGAGCTCCTGAATCATTATCTCAAAAAATCTACCTCTCCCATTACTAACATTCAAATCACTTTGCCTGCTTCTCAGATCCCGTGTTGCTCTCTTTCTCTTCTCTCTCAAACTCGCATGGCATATTGTTCACCGGTCGCTGTGGAACCGTCCTCACTGCCGTACGGTACGTGCCGCTAGGCCGTGGTTGCCATCGTGCATGGGTCGTCGTGCAATCGTCCTCACTCGAAACTGCTTCTACTCGCTCGTGTTCAATTTGTGCTCATCTGACGCTGCTGCTTGCCTGCCGTCGACTGCTCGCCGCCGACCATTACTCGCCGCTGTACCTCTCCTCGCGGTCGAATCGTCGATGCCCTCCCCTGAGCACAAACTGATTGCTCGCTACCGTGAGGTTAGTAGATCTGGTGGTGGTTATTTTTTTGGTGTTGAATTATCGACAAAATTGGTATGCAAAAAAAATTTATTTCTTTAATATACAGAAAAAAATCTAAAATTTGTATCACGATGAATAAGAATATTTGGGTAACAATGCAAAAAAATAAATATATTTTCAATATACAAAAGAAAAAAATATCTGTAATTTGTGTCACGAATAACGATTATTTGGTGAACAACGCAAAAAAATCTCTTCCATATACAGAAAAAAAGTATCTGTAATTTCTGTCACGAATAATGAATATGTGGTCAACAATGAAATCAAAAATAAATATATATAAATATCTCTTCAATATACAGAAGAAACCCATTTACAATTTGTGTCACGAATTACAAACAACGCAAAAAAAAATATATATACAAAGTTGTTGTGTCACGAATAACGAATATTTGGTCACCAATGCACAAAAAAAACTCTTCAATATACAAAAAAAATATGTAATTTGTGTCACGGATAACTAACATTTACTTAACAACACAAAAAAATTTATTCAATATATAGAAAACATTAATTCATCTGCAATTTGCGCCACGAATAGTGAATATTTGCTTAACAACACAGAAATTAAAAAATATTTGGTTAATTATAGTTATAATATTCGTATACATAATTACATAAATTAGATAAGTTTTCAAAATATAAAAAATAGTAGTGGAATAAGGTGGAAAGAAAATGAGTGAGGGTAAATAAAAGTTGGAGAAGTGAGAAAAAATAATAGTTAAGGCCTGTTCTTTTCGTAGGTAAATTGGGGTGGATAAAATGGTGAAATATGTTGAAATAGGTTGAACTAGGTTGAAGTTGGTTGAAATAGGTTGAACTAGGTTGAAGTTGGATTTTTTATGTGATAAATTAAACTTAGTTAAAATAGTAAAAGTAGATTAAAGTAGATTGAAGTAGATTGAAGCAGATTAAAATAAATTAAGATTGATATATTAGAATTGACTCATAAAAAAATAGGACCTTATTTTAAAGAATGAAAAGAAATAAATAGAAATGAGATGAATTTATTAAACGACGAAAAGACCAGAGTCTGGGTCAAAACTCGCCTAACTCTTGTTCAAAGGGCGCATGCTAAGTTCTTTCTCATTTTTTAAGTCAGAAAAGGTCATTTGATAAGCCATTTTGTTTTTCTTGTCGTAAAAAGACAAGGATTCATATCCTTAATCCCTAAGCAAGAAAGTCGTCAGTGGATTGACCTGAGCTGTGAATCATTCACGATGATCGTTTACTCGCCCCTCTTACCGCCCAATTCGAGAATTGAGATCCCGCACCACGGAGTCGTCAGACGTCGGAGGGCAGAGAAACGAGAAAATGGTTGCTCGGAGGTTTTCCGTCCGCCATGAAGACTCTACCTTCGACGTCGATTACGACACCGATGATGGCCTCGAAGTCAGTCTCTCTCTCTCTCTCCGGCTCTCTCGTGCTGTAGCTGTGCTTCTTTCGACTACAACTTTCAGCTGAAAATGTGTTAATCTGTTGATCATTGATTGCTCTGATTTACAGGTGTTCAAATTCCAATTGTTTTCTGTCACCTCAATCCCCCCTGATGAACAAAGGGTGTCTCCCTCTTTCTTTCCTCTTCTCTGTGCTTAATTCGCTTCAAAATTGGGTGATTTTTTGATCATTTTCGTTTGGAGATTCTTTGTGCAGATCGTTTGCGGCGATGATAATAAGATCGTATCCGATGATTCTGACCTGATTTCGATTTCGGATAAGCTATGTTTGATGTCGATCAATGACCCAGCCATCAATGAAGCTGAGTCGTCTTCTGGTAGCTCTCATGTCAACGAAGAATTAATCAAGTCCGATGAAGAACTTGCTCGAATGCTTCAGGTGAGTGTCTTCCCAAATGAAATCATTTGGGAAATTTGTACTGTTTGGGATATTCCATGCTCTACACTTTTGAAAAATCCAATTGGAGTACAGTTGGACGATAAAGCTGAGTTCTGGTAATAATTTCCATCAATTTAAAGTTATTAGACATATCTTTATTTGTACATCGTCCACCAAATAGATTTATCAAAAGGACTTGGTGCCAAATGGAGATTGTTTTTATGTTTTACATTAGAGAAAATTATCTTGAGGAAGAAAATCATAGGTATTCATTTTGAAGTGAAGCGGACTATTGACAATTTCACATAAATTACAAAAATCTGTTTGCCCCACGCTGTAATTGCCCGACACTGTTGTGTCGGGAATACTTACCAAAAATCTCATCTGACTCATACTTATTTGGGGTGTTGTTAGGCTGAGGAGGAAGCATTGCTTCTTCAACAGTATGTTGCCGAACAGGATAATGGTCAAATGGAGCAAAAGATACGGCCATATGTTGATCAAGTTCGGATGGTGATGTAGATAAATGCCATTGTTCATTTCCCCCTATTTCTGTGTTCATTCAATAAATCTGATTGCCCTTTTCTTGTGTAATATTTGTAGTATGAAGACCCAAGTTACCAGGAGGCTGCTCATAAAACAGTTCCCATTGCTGAGCTAGAGGAGAGAGCCTTCGTGGCTCTAGCAAAAAAGGTCGGCAGCCTATCGCCTTTATTGGATTTTCATGTGCTATTCCTTTAATTTGGATCATAGCACTGATATTTTGTCCACGGTCTAATCTTGAATTAAATTGGCCTTGTGTTTTTCTTGGGGATCCTAGAATTGATTGGTTTTCTATGAAAAGGAAAACAAAGAGAAAGGAAAGAAATGGAAGGGAAGGAAAGAGAAAAGACAGATTCAAATTAGCATTAGTTGTTAGGCTTAATGAGAAGGCATTAAAAGAAACCTTTCACTCCATTTGGTTTGCTAATTAGAGAAGGAAAGCAAACAACCTTTTTATATAGCTTCTCAACTCTGAAGTTACTGTTTTGCCAAATCTAACAAATCATGGAAAGCAAATGCGCGTTTATGATAGACACCTCAGCTGTTTTGCACAAGCCCGATCCTCCATCTTCTTCTTCCTTTTATTTTTTAAAAAAAATTTACCAGTGCATTGGAGGGACTGAAATTTGTTGTTTTGCTTTCTTCCTCCACATTTGGTTCTGTACATGTATCTAAATCCAATGCGAAGAAATTTTATTAGATTGTAAAGTCATTGACATTTATCTTTTGTGAATGATTAGTAGGTCCCACTACATAGGCCCAGTGTTGGGCTACCCTAGGCAGGTTACTGCAGGTTTAGGCGCGGGAAAACACATATCAGGCGATTCAGGCCAAGGTCAATTGAGCCAAAGGTTTGTTGCTCAATTGGCACAAGTTTGGCCCCTAATTCATCAGTAGTGGTAGCAGTGGTTTCAATGGGGCTAAGGCTTAAGAATAAAGGCAAGGGAAACATTCCTGAGAATCCTATCGGTTATCTCGCAGGGTTTAGTTGTATCTGATGTTACTCGGAGTAGGCTATACCAGTATAAAAGTGAGCATCAGACTGACGCTTCTGTATATTTTTTTTCCCCAAATGAAGGATTAAGTGTCCATACTCATGTCAAATGTTTGACACGGCACACAAGTCAAAATGAATAGTTTGAAGTAACATAGCTCTTATCATAGGCTTGCTTAGTCACAAGTCAGAGAGTTTTTCAAAGATTTGAAAATATACAGTTTCTAGATAAGAATTGTGCACCGACCTGAGTGTGATATTTGTTTTGTGCCTTGATGAAGTACTTCTGCTTGACAGCTTGAGAAGAGTCGGGTCCTTTTGACCCTGCATCATGGAAGCTGAGATAGTTAGGTGTGTTTATGGGTACATGAGTGTGATCCTTCCTGCAACTGATAGCTTTGTTTTGGCACCATTCTATTCACCTTCCTTCTCTCCGCACTTGATTCCTGCTTTGGTGCTGTCCATTCACCTTCTTCCTCCTATGCACTTGATTGATCCTTCACTATTATATCATCTCCATAGGAGCCCTTCAATTTGCTCTCTTCATATCTGCCAAGGCAGCAAGGTGCGTAATGTATCTCCCTTCTCTCTTGCTAATTCTTTTCCTACTTTTTGCTTCTTCCTCTGTGGTTAATTAGTCAATCGATGGTTAGGGGATCGGCATTTTTGGAGGTTTCCCTCAATCCCTTGTGAAATATCTAGGGGAGTAATTCAAGAATCAAGTTCTTGTATAACCTTTTGCCCTCTAGGTGCTCTGCTCTTGTACAAACTTTTACCCTTTAGGTGCCCATAGTGCTTCCCTTCTCCAGTGGGTAGCATTGTTTGTATGCTACGTCGAGACACCCCCTTGCTGTGCTCCCTGAGACTGGCTGAAAGGACCCCCTTGCTGTGGACTTCTTTTTACTTCACAACAAGAGCAAGGTTTTTCTTTGTAGAGGATCTTTGGGGGTTTCAGGTATCAATCACAGGAATGTCACATCTCTAAGTGGGTGGCAGTGCTTCTAAGATGAAAAATATTGCTTCATCAAGTGTTGTGGCCTTTGTGGATTATGGGCGGAGGTTTGGAATTGTTCCCTAGAATTGAGGAAAACAATGCTGTACCAATACATTGCCTACTGAGCACTGTCAACTAAGAGGCAAATGTTGTGGTCTTTGGGGATTATAGAAGGAGTTTTGAAATTGTTCTTTGGAATTGAGAAAAACAATATTTTACCCAAACATAATGCCTATCGAGCACTGCTGAGCTAGGAGGCAGAGGGAATTGTTGTTGCCAAAGTTGGGACTGAATTATGGCAGACCACTTACGTAAGTTTTCCTATGTAGTGTTTTACATTAGGGGATGCTGGTGTTAATTCTAAGATTGCTCATTGCTTTCAATGTGAGGCAATTGTTCATAAAAAAAAGTTAAAAAAAAATTGAGAACTTATATCTTCCTCTAGTCATAGCAATCACTAAAGGGTGGTACAAAAATTAGTTATATCATCTTGGAAGCTGGGGGCATATCATGAGGCATTCTTGTTATGTGCAATATGAGGAGCCTCCAGACTAACATCCTTGTCGCATTAGGGTGTTTTGCGGTACCACGATCAAAACGCATTTTAGATCCTTGGATCATTCCCCTAAAACATCTATATCCTATAGCAGCTTATAAAAAAAATGGAAAAAGAAAAAGAAATCTATACCCTATAGAGGACATCTATTTTACTACACCTAGCTGTGTACTTTGCATTCATTTGCTTTTCTCGAAACTTTTTAGATTTTGTTCTGGTCACAATTCATAAATTGCAGAACGGGAAGTGACCTTGGTTACGCATGGCTTGCAGGCCTCATACAAGATGACTTTTTGGAGGTTTTTGGCTGTTTTGACCTATCAAAAGATAGCCTACGTAATGTTTTGTAAACAGCTTTTTGTAATAGCTGTTTTAGCCTAAAAAGCCAGTTTACAAAAAGTTAAGATGAGCAGCTTTTTGTAAATGAGTGTTTGTATAAAATGACAAGAATGCTCAATACTTTATTAAAACTACAAGGCATGCCATCAGTGAAATAAAAAATCCTAATTCCATTCAACAGTTCAAGAAATGTCAACAATTTGTGACAATATTGCTACAAGTTTGGTGGTAGCTAAACGGTGTAGAATGCTATAAACTTTAATTTCTAACTTATTTGGCTAAGAGTTCTTTTTCACAGTTGAATGTAATGTCAGTGTTTGGTTCTTTTGCTTTAGATTATTTGGTCAATATCACCCTCCTCCCATTTGTCTGGACTAGAGCATTGGATTGATGCAAGTTAGTAGTAACATTCGATATTATGTTTTATTTAAACAAAATCTAATGAAGATCAAATTATTTGAAATTCATATAAATTTGAATTTGTATAAAACAAAGAAAAGATTTTGAAAAGATTACGATAGATAAAAGAAATCATATAAATTTCAATTCACAAAAAAAAAAAAAAATCCTCAAATGAATAATAAAATAAGGTTGTAGAATGTAGGCATCACATGAATACATATAAATTGAAAAGGCATAAGAGAAATAATGGATACAAAATTTGTAAAATTAGTATGAAAATAAGGTTTCAAGCATTAAATTAATTTTTACATATGAGATAAATTTAACTCTTTTTGAAAAGAAAATAAAATGGCCAATAAATAAAAAATCACATTCAACTAAAAAGTAATGTAGAGAAAGGGCATAAATGGAATTTTAACAATCTTTTCAGAAGCAACTAATTTTACCCAACAGATTTTCTAGAAATAGCTGATTCAAACAACTAATGCAAACATTCAATTTAAACAGCTAATAACTAACAACTAATAGAAACGGCTAACGGCGAACAACTGATTGCCAAATGGGGCCTGTTTCCTGTGCTCTGAAGCCATGTAATGTCATGCTTTATGGTACAAAGTTTCTGTTATGTATTCCCAGCCATGTTAGGAACTAAACCCAAAGCTTGATTAGGGAAGTCACATTTAAAGAAAAGGTGTAATCTTCATCATTCTGCCCTTAACATTGCACTAGCTGCACTTGTAACAACTTAACCTATTACTAATCTATCATCTCTTAGCAACCTTTGCCTAATTGCCAACCAAGTTGCTAATGAATGTCTTGGAAACATGGTCTATCCCAAATCAGACCTGCCCACCTAATCCATTGCATCTGGTCGTCAACTTGTCAGAAGCTCCCGTCAACTTGGACCTTTGTTCAGCACAGCAATCTGCAATAAATTGTGAACTACTCTGGCTGCTATGGACAGAACTTACTAGTATGCCCCTTATATGCGCGATTTCGCTCCAAGCCCAAGATGAAGTAGCCTTACTAGTACAAGTCCATCGATCACTTCCTGTAATTGATATAATTTCACCTACTGCACCCAGAAGGAAGAATTATCATCTAGGAAATCCAGCTGCCTCACCAAGGGGGCCAGATCAGTTTCTATGAGAAGTGCTTTGTGCAGACATGCTTTCCTTTCACTGACCTTGCTCGATGGCACCCCTCCCCTCCCCCCAAATAAAAAGATTCTATTCAGAGAGGAACCTTCCTCTGGGATTCTGTTGAGGGATGATTATTATCTGGTTGATTGGAACATTGCAAAGAATCTATTTTTAAGGGTGTGTAATGATTTATGAATATCACCAATGAGGTTATCCTTGTCAAGTAGTTATGTAGATTAATGAATGAGAAAGTATCTGGGATCATGTTCATGCCAAAGAGGGATTTCGCTGGATTCGTTCTAGACTGCCATATTTCTTATGAGGTTGACAACAGCCCTGCGTCCTTTCTTTACATGATTGCTGATGTAATTGTTCTTGAAAGGATTTTTCCGTCTGTGATGTGGGATAGAGGTGCTTCCTTTCTTTCCAATTGCGGGCAATCATCAAATTTAGTTGTCTATCGCTAATTTTCCTGCAATTTTTTGGATGTTGGCTTGCTAAGCAGTTTAGTATTGGATGAGAACCTAACATCTTTTAGATTGCGGGAGGACTAGTACTTGGTGGATAATTATTGTGCTTTTAAGTGTACTATCGTTATAGTTGTACGGGTGTTAAGCATAATTCACCTTAAAACAAAGTTGTAAGTTCGCAATTCCCATAGTTATCCATTCTTCTATGAGCATGTCAAGAGATGTTCCTTTATAACACCTTTCTCCATTTACTTATCTAATACCTTTTTAACTTAGCTTGCGAGTTGATTGCATCATTCTTTATAACATTAGTATTAGTTGCTATGGTCCTTTCGGTGAAAGCCTTTTGGAGTTGGTTTAGAGTGATAGCCACCCTACGTTTGGTGTTATTCACTCAAAAAGAGTTTACTGTGTGAATACTGAACAAGAATTGCAAATATCATTTCTTGTCTTCCACCCCTAATTGGAATTGCATAGTGCTTTGAACTAGTGTCTTGACTCTTGATCTCTTGATCTCGAAATATGTTGATTGGTATTTGCAATTCCTGGATTTTCTCCCAAGGCTTTGTGAATGTATGCTAGCTGGTTTATGTAGCTGAAGTCTTTTGTATGCTTCAATTAATGTACTTGCAAATCGTAGAATCTGTCTGAACATGTCACACATTACAATACTGCAACTGTATGTGCTATAGGAGGGGAACTTTGAACCAACAAAAGTTGAACAGGATCACGCTTTTCTGCTGGAGCTGCTGTTCTGGTTCAAACAATTATTCAGGTGTTGCTACCGAACTTCTTATGTTACTATTTCTTCGACAACCTTCCTTACATGAGAAATTGTATAACATGTTTCCTAGTTGTCCTTTTTAATGCATTTTGAATTATTATGGCGCTTTAGATAAGGTGCCAACTGAGCATTGTTCTCACAGGATTATGTTCTTGTTTCTCCCATCCCTTGTAGATGCTGGGCTAATTAATCTGCGTAACCCCTCCCATTTTTCTCTCACAAGCATTATGGTATTTGTGGGGTTGTTTTTTTTTTTGATTTATTAAAAATACTTATTAGTACTTATTGTTAAAAATTGTTGCAAGTAATTAAACGTTGGTGAATGAGGCCAAATGGTTTTGTATAGTTAGGGCCTAATTGTATTTAGCTAAACATTAAATTTGGAAATTTGTTAAAATATGTATGCTCTAAAACGAATTAATTATAACTACATGTTTATTTCGTTTGATAGAATATAAATATATCTATGAGTTGTATATTATACGGGAAGTATCTATTATAAATAATTTTAGGAATTGTATATATTTTTTAAATGGAACATTAGACGCGAATAATACCAACTTTGGGAACGGTGGACAAAAATAATGCGGACTTTTTTGGTGGCCACTAGCCGTACCTACTTTTACTCTATTTATTGTGAGCTTTCCTTTGTGCTTTTTTGCTAGCTACCAATGTCTTGGAACGTGTTAATATGCTCAGATTAAATGGAGTAAATGTTGGCATTGGTTAGCAAAAAAAGTTCGTTTTATTTTGTCCACCACCCCCAAAGTTTGTATTATTCGCATCTGATGTTCCTTTTATAGGTGGATGTGTATAGTATATAAATAATTTCTTATATGTATAATTTGAAGTAGTGGTAAAAACTAAAAAGCACGTACCTGTGTCAAAACTCTTTTTGCTTTAGTTGAGGCAATAATTTCCTCTGTTATTAGAGATTCTAAAATGTATAATCATTTCAAATTTCAAAGTACTTGTAATTAGTGCTGTAAAAAAAAAAAGGAAAGTGAGGCTACAGTGCTACACACTTATAACAACATAGCAAGTCCACATTACAACCTTAGGATTAAACATTCGGTACAATATCAGCATAAGTTCATGATGCATATTTCCATATGCATCATTTTCATTCCTCAAGCTCAACTTCAAGGGAGGAAAGGGCCAAACGAGATCATGCATGGAAACACTTATATTTGGTCTCATTATTTGAGTTCCATGACACAAGACACTTTGGGAGTTTGTTTTGAACTTCAAAGTGCCTTATTTAAAAGGGATTTCCAAATGGGGATCAAGACTACCATGCATTTCAAAGGGAAGCTCCAAGGAAGCAAAGGAAGCCCAAAATCTGGTCAGAATTGCGCTAAAACAATCGAACAGTGTGTTGGGCACTTTACCCGGAAATTGACCCAGTTTGGGCCATCTTTTTGAGCAAGCTTCGGAGGGCATATTTTTCCTTCATACTTCACCTTATTCAAGCTTAAATAATAAGCTTTCTAACGAGACCAACCACGCATTATTTGGATTCTATTTGGTTGATCAACTTCAGCTCACAAAATAAAGTATTAAAATACAGTCCAGTTTTGTGCAGTCTCTACTCTTTGGGCCATAACTTTTGATCGGCTGGCCCAAATGCAGCAAATTAACATTCCCTGGAAAATAGACATCTAGAGCTTTCCAATAAGCCCAAGATCATTGAATTTGACCGAGTAATCTGAGAGATATGCCCTCTGGAAGTTGGGCTTGCTGCAGGTGTGAACGCATTGATGGCAAAACGCGTGTGGCTTGTGTTTGCACCTCATTTCGGCTATTGCTGCTGGGTTATTCCTCGTCAGTCATGTTCCTTCCCCCTTTGCAAGGCCCAAAACGTGTGAAAGTAAGGGTGCATGAATCCTCCTTGGCTGCTACACTCTTTTCACACCAAACATCCAAGAGACACATCTTTTCACTCCTTGGTACATCCACATGTAGGGCTAGTTACAATGTACTTAAGTTTTTTTGTTTTCTGCACTTTTTTTTTTTGTTTGTGTATTTTTGTGTTTGGAAACTTGGTCAAGTAGGCAACCTCGGCTCTGATACCAAATGATGTATAGGTGAGCACAAATGACCAAGACAAGATGTGTTTTTGGGTTTTTTTTTTTTTTGATGGGGAAGAACAAAGTAGAAATGAGAGAAGGATAATTCAAGTATTTGATTAGAGATAATCCAATTGGAGCCACTCAAATCAAATAACTTGGGCAATCCCTTAACTCAATCTAGGATACAGAAGTTAATCACTACCTAGATGAGGGAAGGGACCTAGAACACCACTTGAGGTTGCCACACTCAAGATATAGAACTAGACTTTAGAACACAATTGAGAGAACACTCAAATGCTTGCTATGTATTGCTTGTATTTCAAGTTCGCAGTGAATGACTACAACCTCAAGCTATGACCTATTTATACTAAAGACCTTATATTATGAAAAGGTACGAAGAAAACCAAAAAAAAGTGCAAAAAACAAAGAAACCTAAGTGCATTGTAGCTAGCCCTACATGTGAATGTACCAAGGAGTGAAAAGATGTGTCTCTTGGATGTTTGGTGTGAAAAGAGTGTAGCAGCCAAGGGGGATTCATGCACCCTTACTTTCACACGTTTTGGGCCTTGCAAAGGGGGAAGGAACATGGCTGAAGAGGAAGAACCCAGCAGCAATAGCCGAAATGAGGCGCAAACACAAGCCACACGCGTTTTGCCATCAATGCGTTCACACTTGCAGCAAGCTCAACTTTCAGAGGGCACATCTCTCAGATTACTCGGCCAAATTCAATGATCTTGGGCTTGTTGGAAAGCTCTGGATGTCTATTTTCCAAGGAATGTTCATTTGCTGCATTTGGGCCAGCCGATCAAAAGTTATGGCCCAAAGAGTAGAGACTGCACAAAATTGGACTGCATTTCAGTACTTTATTTTGTGAGCTGAAGTTGACCAACCAAATAGGCTCCAAATAATGCGTGGTTTGGTCTTGTTAGAAAGCTTATTATTTAAGCTTGAATAAGGTGAAGCATGAAGGAAATTATGCCCTCCGAAACTTGCTCAAAGCTAGAATTAGGTGATCTATATTGATTAGGTTCTTATAATAATAATGCTTTAATTTTAGTGAAATAATGAAACATTTATTTAGTTAAATAATATTATATATAATTATTTGTTGAAAATAATATGCATTTCACAATTGACTTACCAAAACAAAATATGCATTTCACAATTAAAATAATGTCTATATTTATATTATTAACAAAATTAGGTTTTGTTACTGATGAGCAATTAGGTGTTTTGTGTTAATACATTCTAAGTGTTGGAAGGTGCTATATGGTGCTGAAAGTTGGCGAATGGTGCTAAATGCTGATGATAAGTACTTACAACAAGTTGAAAAGAATTGAGCCTAAAGATGCTTCATGCAGTTCTTCCGGGCTAGGATGTTAGCTATCAGATGTAATAGCATCCAGCACAGTTCATTCGATGCAAGTTTTCGGTGTGTTAGCTTGGACTAACATAACATGATGCATTAAATCTTTAAGGAAGAATTAAATGGTCTATGGATACTTAAAGTATCCAGAATGCTAGGGAAGGATCTTAGGGTCACCTCTTAGCAGTTGCCAATGCTCATGGTGGTGATACGTTTCTGATTGACATCCCGAATGACATAACTACTCCATCCTCACTCATTCTTGTGGCATATTCAAAATGAAATTGGTGTTCCCTTATGTGCGTGTTTAATGAAAAGACTGTTTGGTACTCTGTAGTTGGGTTAGTGCACCCCCATGTGATGGCTGTGGAAATCAAACTATGAATCAGGGCATGAGTGTGGCGCTGCCAGAAGAAATTCATTGGGGAGGTTCACGAGTTGAACTATATCGGTATGACCATAACTTTTAATCATGTTTGGTTTATATTCCGTCTTTTTCAAAGCCTTATTATTACGTATGTTTACCATTTGCTTGTTGAATTCTCTTCCTCCCTCTCTTTGTGCACATCATGGGTTGAGTAATTTAATCCCACTTATGGTTTGTATCATGCTGAATTCTGTTGCACGAAGGTCTTTGTTTGGTAAAAATTGACCTGAAGGAAGTCAAGGCAGCTTAACAATTACCATGTGACTAGCTTTAAATTTTCATCCATCAAATACTTAACTGATGCACTAAAAGTTAACTTCTTCACATGGAGTATATTCGTGGTTGGAGTCATTTATATTTTGTGTTATCATTATTTTTTCTTCAGTTCTCATGGAGGTGAAATTCTGTGTGCTCTAATACTTCGTCAATCCTTTGTATTTCTTATAGTTATGCGTATTTGCATGTGAGTATAGTAGGTAACAAGAAGCTGCTATTTGGTAAACTTAGGCCCTGTTCGGAAAAATTAGCTGTTTAGATAGCGGATAGCGGTTCAGGTAGCAGATAGCTATTTAGATAGCGGATAGCGTTTCTAATTTAGCTGTTAGCGGATAGCTGTTTAGATCAGCGGTTGAAAGTTGAAACTAATGTGTTCAGTAAATTCAGCTGTTATGCTAGCTAATTAATGTAAATTGACATAACAGGATATAGATAATTTTCAAAGATAAAATTTTTAAAGGATATTTTTCGGCTAAAAAATATGAAACTCTACTTTTAAATGTCAAACGTTAATACTATTAGCTTTTCAACAACGCTGCTTAAAACACTAAATGCTACTTGAAATGCTAGTCAAAACACTAGTTTGCTGAACACTGAAAATTAACTAATTAGTATATTGACCTGGTCAAAACGCTAAACGTTACCCAAAACATTATTGCCGAGCATGGCCTTAATAGTCTTTTGACTTCCAGTGTCATTGTAGTAGCTCCTCTGATTTTATTATTGGCATGATAGCCAAGGAAACCTTGATTGATTGCCTTGTTATGTGCATGTTGGCATGTTGCTTGCTTAGATGGGAACTTCTGTGTTATCTTAACTGAATGTGAAACCTAATATAATGAATGTGGTTTCCTCATGTTCCAGTAAAACATGTATCAGGGTTGCTTTTCTCCTTTTTTTCCCGTGTCTTATTTTATTTTATTTTTAGGGGGTTTTTTTGGGGGGTTCTGTCTGGATGACTTATTCCTTAGTATGGGTTTCATTTGCAAACGTCCAGAACCAAAAAAATTGTTTTCCCAAAGCAGGCAAAGACATGCACCTCCGAATTGTGTTTTCAGCTGCATAAAGTGCATATAAATATGCTATATTGTTTTTGGTTTTATTCAGTGCTGCTGCTTTTTCCAACTTGCAGCTGTAGTGTTTGCTCGAGGATTACTCGCTTCCCACGCTACAATAACCCTATGAAGGTACTTTTTTTCTTTTAATTATCTCATTTTGACATATCTAATTGTGCATTCAGCTGGTAATCAAATAAATATCCTGTGTCATGCAGCTCTTGGAAACTAGAAAAGGGCGTTGTGGGGAGTGGGCTAATTGCTTTACTTTATATTGCCGAGCATTTGGCTATGAATCTCGCCTTGTAAGTTGCTTCATTAACATGTCTTCCACTTTCATCTAGATTACAGAGAGTTTCTGTTTAATGTTCGTTCCACGGTGCAATGAATTCCTGTTGAGTGTTCCTATTGCATGTTTGATGAATTTTAGCCACTGTAAAAATCTTGTTAACGGTGTATGTTTGTCACCTTCATCAATATTCCCTTCCGTCCCCCACTCCCATGAACCTTTCTAAAACAAAAGTTTTGCTACCAGCACAACAGATGTTATCCACAATTTTTTGTTTTGTGGGTTTCTTGGGATCGGCCCTCCCTTAGAGTGGTAAGCGGCACGAATTGGACATGTAGCCATTCCGCGACAAATGGACGCGTCGGAAAGGTTTTGGAGTTCAGTGAACTGTTTACTCCTCGTGACAGCCGTGATATGCAACACAATTGCTGGATTCGATTATGTGCTGCCGCTACCAAAACTGTATTTTGAATCCCTGGTAGCCGGAAAGGTTAAGTACAGTTGGATCTCTCCAAACTTTTCTGAGGCGGGATCCACCGTGATACTGGTTATTGAAGTAGGAGGAGGTGGTGATGGTGGTGGTAGCGTTAGTGGTGCAATGAACTCTTGTTGGCTGTACAGCTGTTGGCTGCTATATGACTGTAAATTGCTATGCATACATTAAGGGGTCAAGTGGCTCCTGGTTTGGTGCTTTATCCCTTTTTTATGTCGTCTTTGGTATTCTTCTATTATCTATTGAGTCTGATATAGTATTGCTCAACGTTCTTATTCTGAAGCTATGCTGCACCAGGGGCAACATAGTCGCTTACTTGGTTAAGGTGGTAAAAGGGATCAGTAAGCATATTTTACTGTCTTGTAGTCTTCATGTTGCTATCGACCTCAAAAGTAGCTGTGTGCTGGATTTAGAAGCTGGAGTCCTAGAATGAAATATCTAATTTCTGATTGAAGTAATTGAGGAACTAGGTGCCTTGCTACTCTTGACTGAAACTAAAGCTGAGGCTTTGGGTCATAGGTGCTTGAGAGATAAAGGCTGTTATATGATGGAGAAACCTCTATATATGCTTCGCTTATTGGGCTGGCTTGACCTTAGATTTAGTATCTGAATGCAGAAATGGCAAAAGATGACTGACACGAGAACAATGACTCTAAGCATACACAGAATATGTATGGCTTGTGTTGAGTTTTCTCCTCTTGCTAACAGTCCACCCTGAATGCATTGCCTCCTCCGAGAAATGACAAACATCAAAAGTATGCAAAAACCAGGCATAGCTAGGACATTTTACTTAGGATAGGCAAGTCTTGAGCATTGGTACATGTTTGAGTGTCGGACTTGCCCAGTTTCCAGCAAAATTTACATGTTTCGGACTAAATTTTTAAGCGGTTAAGTGTTCTGACATGTCAAAGTGCTGAGTGCTTAGAGCTAACACTTCAGTTGAAATGGATAGTTTGAGTAACATGTTTTTGGGGGGGGGGAACACAGGGAAAAAGCATCTTGAACTAGTAAGTGCAATACATAATATCTGATGCACACCCTTGAGCCAATCCCAAGCAATCAAACTTTGACCATGTACTATAAAAAGCTGTTTCGAGGAAGCTTTTTATTGTATCTACTATCTAGAATGAAATGTCAGCGAAACTTGGAAAAGAATCTGATAATGTCCCTACTGGGAGGCCTAAATGCTCTTGCTTTATATGATATTGCCTGCAGCAGCTAATGCTACCCTCTTCAACCTTGCCTAAAGGTGGCCTTATAGGCATGTATGGTCTGATCTATCTTAACTCCTGATGTAAAGCTGCATTCTTGACCATATGTTGTTGCACAGTTCCTATTTCATAGCCTATTTCCTAATATTAGCTGAGATGCATGTCGCACAACATCCACATCAGGCACCCTGATATTGCTCATGTCAAAGATTATCAGCAAAAGCAAGCTTCCTTTGAGCGACATAATTATTGAGAATGATGAGCTATAAGGATTTTGCTTGCCAGTCACATTTAACCTGGAAATGCCTTAGTGGAGACTTTAGTTTCAGACTTAAAAGATATGTGAAGTGTATGAGTGCTGTATCATTCTCCTGTGCAAACTCCTTTTTTTCG
>NCQV01131368.1:0-11936 GCA_002740545.1 Lophocereus schottii | reverse complement strand
TACGCGTGTGTGTATAGACACATATATATGCACAAACGTATATACATGTGTAAGCATATGCATATGTTTTTGCATATGTATGAATGCATGCATTTGTGTGCGTGTGTTTCTGAAAGCACGCACGCACACGCGGACACATGCACACATTCGCGTACGCGCACACACAAACACATATATATATATATATATATTTATATATATCAACAACAGCAACAAACTCGCAGAATGGGTCCTGCTAATGTGGGATCTTGGAAGATCCAGACGTAAGGAGTGTTACCTTTGTGGATATTTCTGCTGCATGAGAATTTTGAATGTAAATTTAAAGCCGCAAGCGTACGATTTTTGTCGTTGTGCTTGAGAGCCATCTTCTGCGGGACGATGATGAGATTAGGGTCAGGAACAACTAAATTATCCTAAACAGAATTAAATTGTCCTAGATAATGAAATGGGCAAGGCTAACTAATTTTCCAAATTGATAACCTATAACTTTTTAAAATATCCACAAAAGCTTAGTAACTGTTATTTCACATGATCACAACACGCAACTAAGATGAATTTAAAGTTATGAATAAGCCTAAAGTTTCCCTACCCCTGCCTCGTGTAAGTTTAGCATCAATTGATATCAACTCCAATCAAAGGAGCACCATTCCAGTGCTTAATACAACCTAAATGAGAGCTACAAAATAGATAAATAAATAGATGGAGAGAGAAGGCAGAACAATGGAGAAGGCAGGCAAGGTAGGGGAGAGGGGAATAGGATCAAGGCCTAAGCAAAGAAACATGAGAATTGATTTAAACCAAATCAGAGCATACTTTAAAGCAAACAGAACAAAACCGAGTCAACATTTAACTAATTCAAAACCTGGAAATCAGAAATTAGAATAGCCATGGGGAGGAGAATTTTGGATTTTTTTTAGCAGCACTCAAATAGTACCGAAACAAGGGGTAGGAAAAATTTGCAACTAATCGAACTCAAACTCGTAACCTTTTAAAGTGAAAATATGGAATTCAACCAATCTTGCAGATAAACTAATCGCCTGACCTCAGTAGAAACAAAGGTTTAAAGCATAGCAACCAAAGCAAAGGAGACACAGAGCTCCCAAGCTTTAACAACACACGAACCCAGAATGAAAATACACCCATAACACACGAAACCCAGAATTGGCTCAATAATACACAAAGAATCTTTACTTTCCACTCTAAATTAACACAGCGAGCTTTAAATACATGAAAATTGCAAGTTAGAAACTAAATTTGAAATCGAAATCAAAGTATAGAAATCGAACCTAGAACCCTAAAACTCAAAACCGTAAATCCCTAAAAACTGCAACTGAAACTTGAAGTTACGAGTCTAAAAACTTAATTAAAACCTAAAACCCTAAAACTAAAACGTAGATTCATACCTTCTAGCTCCGCTACCTTGATTTATACTGGAGTTGGCTTCATCTTGGTCGTCGATATCGCCCCTGACATGGACAGTGCTGATGATGATTTGCTGGCTAATGCTGCGTGAATTGTGGAGTGGATGAGGATGAAGATGGTCGAGATGGTGGAGATGTTGGTGCTATGAGTTCGAGAGAAAGGGGGAGATGGAGAACAAGATGAGTGCAGTGGGAGTGAGATAACGAGAAGTTGGGAAGGGGGCTTCGGGGTTTCTGGGTCTGGTCGAAGAAAGAGAGAATGTGAGCCAAGAGGAGAGAAAAAATGAGGAATTGGGAGCGGTAAGGGTGCACGTGCCAGGCAAGTGACCAATTGGGTGTTTTTTTGGTTTTCCTTTTTTTTCCTTTTTAGATCAAAAGGGATGGTGGGCTATGAGAGGTGTTGGGCCAAGTCAAGTAGAAGCTAAGCTCGAACTTCTCAAAATAATATTTTCATCTTATTCTACCCATTTTTCTGATTTTTCATTATCCATAAAAATCAAATAAAATCAAATAAAAATCTAAAAATAATTATTATTTCAAGTGAAAAGATTATATGTTTGGCACAAACAACTACCGACACAAAGATCGATTTCAATAGACTCATAAAACAAGTTTGGGAAAATATTTAAAAGTTGAAATCTTTGATAAAATAAAATACAAAGATAAATGGATAGGTAATAAAATAAAACACAATCTACCCCAAATAACACTGAGTCGCATATTAATCAATACAAGCATACGAAAGGACTAGAGACGCACATTAAGTGACAATGAAAACCACTCATCAGCACTTTAAGTGCCCTCGGAACTGTGGAAGGGGCAAGGAAGAAGTTCCTTAAGTCGGCAACCCTAATCCTAGACTTCCATAGCTGCATGCCCTAGGCCATGTTCTCTATTGATCTTAAAGTCTTCAAATCATTTCTAATCACCTTGCTCCAGTTCTTCCTCGGCCTACCTCGACTCTTTCTACACCTTGAAAGATCAATCTTCTCACATCTCCCCACAAGTGCATCCATGCTTCTCCTTATATGACCAAACCATCTAAGTTCGCCTCTCCGTCTTATCCTCTATGGGTGTCACTCTTACTTTGTCTCTAAACACAATATTTCTAATCATATCCAATCTCATGTAACCATATGTCTAACGAATCATCTGCATATCTACTACCCCCATTTTCTGAGATTTCTTGATAGGCCAACACTCTGCACCATATAATAATGTTGGTCTAATAACCATTCTTTACACTCTCCCCTTCAATCTTAGTGAGATCTTCTTCTCGAATAAAACCCGTGATGCATTCTTCTGTTTTTGCCATCTATCCTTTATTTGATGGTTAATATCTTCGACAATATCTCCTCCTTCTTGAATGATTGAACCCAAATAACGAAACTTTTCAACCCTAGGTATAGCTACATCTCCAATGGTCACTTTGTCTCCAATACCACTGTTCCCCTCACTCGATCTGCATCTGCTCAACCTAAAACCTCTAACTTTGAAGGTATCCCTCCACCGCTCTAGTTTGTCATTAGCCCCCTCCATAGTCTCATTGATAAGAACGATGTCATCACCAAATAGAATGCTCCATGGTACCTCATCTTGGATCCCTTCAGTGAGTTCATCCAAAACTAAGTAAAAAGAAAAGGACTCAGCGCTGACCCCTGATTAAGACTAATGTCTTTAGGAAAGTCATCTGAATCCCTTGCTACGGTCCTAACTCTTATCCTAACTCCCTTGTACATATCTTTAATAACATGAATATGAGAACCATCATGCTTTTCTTCTCCAAGCACTCCCATAATACCTCCCTAGGTACTCTATCATATGATTTCTCTTAGTTAATAAACACTATGTGATGCTCCTTCTTCTTATCCATGTAGAACTCCAAAAGCTCACGTATGAGATGAATAGCCTCCATAGTCAGCTTACCTAGCATAAAATTGAACTGGTTCTCAGCAATACCTGTACCTTCTCTCAACCTTCCCTCAATCACCCTTTCCTATAGCTACATTATCAAGGTTAAGCAATTTTATACCTCTATAATTATTGCAGTCTGGAATATCACTCTTGCTCTTATAAAGTGGGATAACAGTACTACATATTTGTTGTCTTAAATATAATGTTAAAAAGGTTCGTCAGACACTCAAGGCCTACTTCACCCCGAACACTTCTAAATATCCACTAGGATACCTTCTGGACCGACTAACTTTCTAGCCTTCATCTTCCTTAATGCATCTCTAATCCCTTCTTGGAAGATAAGATGATAGGGGCTAAAGATTTTTTTGTCCCTCCTGACCCCTTTGCTCCTAAGTTGGGAGCCGTCAAGCCTCAACCAATTAAAGAGCTTATAGAAATAGTTATGCCATCTTTCCTAAACTTCAATGTCCTTGGTTAAGACCTTACTATTTTCATGTTTAATACACCTAACACTAACCCAGATCACTTGTTCTCCTTTCCCTAGCCCTTGCAAGCTTAAAGACTTCCTTCTCACCCTCCTTCGAACCTAATCTCTGATATAACCCGTCGTAAGCATTGCTCTTTGCTATCACAACTGCTTTCTTAGCTTCCCTCTTCACAATCTTGTACTGCACTGTACTAACTTCTTTTTCTTCCATTGTCCCACTACTTACGCAAGCCTTGTATGCTTCTTATTTTCCCTTAAGTTTCTCCTTCACCTCTTCATTACACCACCAAGCTCTTTCCAATCCCCCATTACCCCCTTTGGAGACTCCTCAAATTTCCTTAGCCATCCTGTGAATATAGTATGCCATCTCTCCCCACATGTTGTTTGCATCCCCTGATGGTTTCCAATTGCCTTCTATATTGATCTTCTCGGAAAGCTTACTCGTCTTCTCCCCTAGTTAGATTCCACCACCTAACTTTATAATCTGCCAGCCTTCTCCTCTCCCTCTTCAAACTCTTAATCCTAACATCCAAAACCAATAGCCTATGTTGCATAATTACGCACTCACTTGGAATCACTATACAGTCTTTATCCTCCCTCCTATTATGTGCCTTCATCAAAAAGAAATTAATTTGAGTCCTAGTACTACCGCTCTTGAAAGTTACCAAGTGATCATCCTTCTTCTTAAAAAAAGAATTAATAATCAATAGGTTGTAAGCCACTGTACAATCCAAAATATACAACCCTCTACTACTTCTCTCCTCGTAGCTAAAACCTCTATGTATCACCCTATAGCCTGCCATCTCTCTCTGTATATACCTATTAAAGTCACCATCAATGAAAAGTCTCTGAGGTTGTAGTACCCTCTCGATAGCCTCATCTAATTCCTCCCAGAACAAGTTCTTAACATCCTCCCCCAATCCTATTTAAGGTGCATACACACACAACATTAATAATCCTTGAAGCCACCACTAACTTGATAGACATCATGCGATCACTCTTATACCCCACCTCAACAACTTATTCCAGCAACCTCTTCTTAACCAAAATGTCAACTCCATTTTTGGCTCTGTTACAGCCAGAATACCAATATCTATTAATCTCCTTAGCTTTAGCATCCACCCACTTAGTTCCTTGAATATAAGGTATGTCAATCTTATGCCTATACAAAACCTTAACTAATTCTATAGACTTATCTGTGAGAGTCCTCATATTCCATGATACGAAAAGCATCCCAATTATCCCATTACTCCTTCTATCCCCTTCCCTTGGAGGACAAGCCTTGACTACTACATCGTCCTAACTAAAAGGTGAAGAAAAACTCTAAAGTATTAGAAAAAATCAGATGAGAATAATAGTCACAGAGTAATATTACTATACAAAACACTAAAGAAACACTAAGAGCAAATAATAATACGTTTACACTAATACAACGCTAACGAAAGAAATCAAGAAGCTGTAAGGCACAGACCAACGCACTCTCAAAGTGGATGCCTACTATATGTAGGGATAGCAACGGGTCGGATTCAGATTGTATGTATAAACATTCAAATCTGATCCAATTAATGATCGGATTTGAAAATCCGATCCAAATCCGAATCCATCGGATCGAGTGTTAAATTGAATTCAGATTAGCTTCAGATCGAATTAAATCCATATGTAATCGGATATAATCCAATTATATATTTTTATTCAATATTTTACCATTTTTTATTTCTAACCTTATTTTTATTCACTTGTAAGTGCAATATTAAATACCTCTTTAATATCAAATAACTTTTTGTATTGAACATTTCAATGTGTTAAAGTAAAAAAGTGTTGGAAAAAAGAGAATGCAAATTCACTTTATAGTAAAAGAGATAGACAATGGTACAACAGTTGGAAGGAAAGGGAGAAAGCACAACTTTGACTGACAACTATGAGAGAGCGAGAAAAAGATCGGGAGAGAAGAGGAAATTAGCAAGAAAGAAAAGTGTATTGCACATAGAGTGCAGACCTTATGCGGATTTTTTGAGGGTTATCATATTAGGATTTTGCTATCTTCAAAATTATTGAAATTATTAAAAAAAGATATCGGATCGGATGTTAATCGGATCAGATAGACTCTCCTCCAAATCCGTTCGGATCGAAGTCGGATTCGGATTTCTTTTATCGGATTTCAAAATTGGATTATTTTTTATCGGATTCAAATCGGATAATTTTACCTCAGATCGGATCGAATTTGTATCGAATTCGGACTATACGGTCATCCTTAACTATATGTAAGTCAATATGCAAGGCAACTAACTAGATAAATAGACCAATAAGTAAATAAAAGAAAATCATCACATAACTTAAATTATATTAGGAACAAGAAATAGCTCGCACCTAAGATAAATGGAGTGTCAAACCAAAGAAAGACACTAAAAGCCTACTAGATTAAACCAAATCAACATGTATGCTCCACTACCAAATAACAAAGAGAACTAAGTTGGAGGGAAGGGCTATAAAAAATACAGTCAAAAGGTTAATAATTCCTACTACTATGACTAAAACTGCAAATTGAAGGATAATAAATTAAGCAGCAAAGCTCTAAATAAGACCAAAACTAACGGAATCAGAAGGGTTGCATAACTTAATAAGACCAAACTTGCAAAGGGTGAAACTAACCTAGTCGTTTTCTGTTCCCGCTAACAAAGACCCCAAAAGGGAAGTGTGGCCGGCCGATACACGAGGTGGGGGAGGTCGATCGCAGGCCTTGGTGATTATAGTGATCGAGCTAACAGTCGTTGCAGCGGGGTTTACTCCACACCACAACAACAGGGTTACCACAACAACAGGGTTAAACAACATAGAGCACACAGTGGTCAAAGGAACTGTAAATGGGCTACCTCATGGGAAACGGGCACTAAGTCAAAGAGACGAAGGGGGTACTCACCTCTGACAACCAAATGTTCTGGGCCGCCACTTACCTCTGCCTACCAAAGTTGTCGGTTGAAGCGTCAAACGATTCAACTGGTTGTCTGGCGAGGTAAGGTCGAGTTGGACCTCCAATGACGAGTCGGTGATGAGGAGCTGACTGATATGACAAGGCTGTTGACCAGCCAAACGGGGCTGGGCTCAAGGTTAGTAGGTGACCATTCAATGGATCAGAGTGTAGGCAGAGGAGTAAATGGGGGGGGAGAGAGAGAGAGAGAGAAATGCAAAAGTTTTATATCTTTCAAGGTGCATACCACACACACACACACACACATATATTATGCATATATCTATATGTATATCTATATTTATATATGTATGTATGTATATATGTATGTATGTTTCTATGTATGTGTGTGTGTGTGTGTATGTATGTATGTATATACATACACACGCACATGCATGTGTGAGTGTATATATATGTGTATGTATTTATGTGTGTATGTGTATGTGTATGTTTATATATGTGTATAATTTAAACGAGTGATGGGTCGAGTGCCGAATTGGATGAACTATCATTACCCGAATCTGACCCAATCCATCACTCGGTTATCCATCACCACTTAATTCACTCATTTAATTAGGTTTTTTACTCGATTTTCACGTTGGGTAAATCGGATATCAATTGAGTTCCGGTGAAATTATGAGGCCTAGTTTTAGGAGATCCAGATATAGGTAGCCCTAAACTGCCCGTTAAGAGATCAATTCTAAAATAGCCACATAAAAAGTTTTAAGAAAATATTTTAGAAGTTGGAAATTGTTTAACAGATAAAAGGTAATATACACAAGAAATAAATTTTGTAAATAACATTAATTATGAATAATAGAGAAATGTGACAACAAATGAGACGTAAAAGTTGTACATGCCTTAAGCAACAAGCGGTAACATAATACTAACCTGGCCATGAGCAGTCTACAGCTAGCAAACAAAACTATAGCAAACACTAGAACGAATAATACTAAATGCAAAATAGTAGCAATCCCTATGCATATAGAACCCAAAAGAAGGGCACGGCACAATCTAACTAATGATCTGCAACCCTATTTTTAGATTGTGATAGACTCTTGTCATGAGCCATGTCCATTATAAGTCGCAAATAATCCAAATCCTATATAATCCCTACATTCCAATACTTCTTTGGTTGACCTCTTCGCTTCCTATAATGCAAAAGGTTAATCATTTCACATCTCCTTACAGGTGCATCTATACTCCTCCACTTCACATGATCGAACCATATAAGTCTATACTCTCTCATCTTATCTTTTATGGGTTCAGCTTCTATTATGTCTCTAATCATTTCATTCCTATTCTTATCCACTTTCGTGTGGCCAAACATCAATCCAATCATCCCCATCTTTGCCACCATCAACCTATAGGCCTTTTTGATAGGACAACACTATGAACCGTACAACAAAGTTAGTCTGACCACCATACTGTAAACTCTATCTTTTAACGTGACCAGCTTTTCCTGTCATGGAGCACTCTTGAAACGTTCTTCCACTTTTGTGATCCCATTTTTACAATGGCAAATGTCCTCATCAATATCCCCTGTCTTGAATGATTCCGGACAAATATTTGAACTTCATAACCCTTTGTATTGCCACAACACTAATCGTGACTTCTTCTTTACTGCCTTCTTCCTATCAACTAGATATACATCTTATGTACTCAATCTTTAATCCACTTAATTCAAAACTGCTACACTCTAGCGTATGTTTATAGTACTGCAACTTATTATTAACTCCCTCATTAGTCTCATCAATAGAAATAATATCATTAGCACAAAGCATGCATCATGTCTTTCATCTAGAATCCCTTTGGTAAGCTTATGTAGAATAATGATAAAAAGAAACAGGCTTAGAGATGATCGTGATGGAGCCCAATCTCAATGGAAAATTCATACGTGTTCCTTCCTAAAGTCTTAACACTTGTCTTTACTCCTTCATGCATATCTTTAATAACTTGGATATACACAATCAGTAGCTCTTTCTTCTCTAAGCACCTCCGTAACATCTCATGGGGCATTCTACCATATGCCTTCTCCAAGTCTATGAACAACATATGGAGACCCTTTTTCCTATCCCTATAAAATTCCATAAGCCTTCTTATAAGATGAATCTCATTTTATCGTAAATCTACTTGACTAAATTAAACTTTTATGATTTATGTATGTCATTGTAAGTGAATTGAGGGACCAATTTAGACAAAAGGAATGTTTAAAATATCTTTCTTTTAAATGCTAGAATTGTAAGATATTTCTTGAGTTAAGTGTTTTGTGAACTATGATATTTTGAACTTTGTACAGTTTTTTTAGATGGACAAAGAAACAAAATAATATTAGTAGTGATTCTTTAATTTGCTATTTTATATGATTCTTGGAGTTCATTGTGGCTTTTTAGGTTTATTATGCATTATGTAACCTATGAGATTTTGTGGTGAATCTTTAAACAGACTGAATTTGACTTTCAAATTCAGTCTATAATCTTTAAGTGTTCAATTGTTTAATTTTGAGTCTCCAAACTAAATGCTTCAAATCCCACTTAACAACAAAAACAACTCCTCCTAGTGCAAGTCTTGCTTACACGTCTGGAAAAATTCAGATGTAAGCACCCTCACCTTTGCAGGTATCACTACCCACTAAGAGGGGACGATTCCAATAGACGTACAAACGATTCGAGAAAATAATTGGAGTTTCTTTAAAATCTTTTGATACGCAATGAAGGCTATACAAATAGCAAAAACTAACAAGCTATAACATTAAATACATAATAGAAATATGTGCGGTACTATAAATAAATAATAAATTATATAATCCTAATACAACCAAAGAAAAATTACTAACATATAAAAGTGCTAGAAACGCATGATAAATAATATCCGAAACTATACCCAAGCTGCTCAGTTTCCCTCAGGATATAGAGAAGGGCAAGTAACATGAAACATAAAGTCTGCAACCTTAATCTTGGACCTCTATAGCTTCCTATCTTGAGCATATCCTCCGTTAGTCCTAAAGTCCTCAAATCATATTTAACCACTTCATTCCAATTTTTCCTATGTCTACGTCGACCCATTCTACACTCTTGAAAAACAATTCTTTCATATTCTTACTGGTGCATCCATACTCCTCTTCCTCATATGACCAAACCATCTAAGTTTAGCCTCTCTCATCTTATGCTCTATGGATGCCACTCCTTCATTGTCCCTAATCACTTCATTTCTAATCCTATCTAATCTCGTATAACTACACATCTAATGAAACATCCTCATCTCTATAACTCTCATCCTATGGACTTGATATTTCTTGATAGACTAACACTCCGCTCCATCCAATAATGCTGGTTTAACAACCATATAGTAAACCTACCCATTCAATCTTAGCAGGATCTTCTTATCGCCAACACTTCTAAGACATTCTTCCATTTTATAATACTACGTTTATTTGTTGGTTAATATCTTCATCAATGTCTGCCTTTTCATGAATGATCGAGCCCGAATATTTGAACTTCTTGACCCTTGCTATACCCACACCCCCAATGGTAACCTCATCATCAGTGTCGCCTTCCCTGTCTCTAAGTCAACATCGTAAGTACTTAGTATTTGACCTACTCAACCTACAATCTTTATCCTCTTTGGTATCTCTCCACCACTTTAACTTGTTAACTCCTTCCCTAGTCTCATTAGTAAAAACTATATCGTCTACAAATAACATACACAACAGTACCTCTTCTTGAATCCCTCTAGTGTGCTCATCTGTTACCAAGGTAAACAGAAAAAGGACTCAGTGCTGATCATTGATGAAGTCCAATGTCCATAGAGAAGTCATTTGCATCTCCCTGTAGGGTCCTAACTCTTGTCCCAACTCGTACATATATTTAATAACACGAATATAAGCAATCGACAAGCCTTTCTTCTCCAAGCACCTCCATAGGACTTCCTTAGATACTCTATCATATGCTTTCTCTAAGTCAATAAATACCATGTGGAGGTCCTTTTTGCTATCCCTTTAGAACTCCATGAGCTTTCATATGAGATAACACACTTGGCAACAACATGAGATATATACCAAGCTAAAAAGAAACCTTTTAAGAAGTCCATTTATATGTTATATATAAGTTGAAGGATCCGTTTGCTTGCTTAATAATGGTTACCTCGAAATATTAATTTCATTTTAATGGCCACGTATAAGGTCTATAAGGGATTTTAGAATAGTTAACAGTAGTAGCATGTTTACTATGCATCACGGAATTGTTATTTTATGAAATTTTTCTACTTTCCAAAAAAACAGGGAAAAATTAAATTAATGTGGTAAGCAATATTTGAAATAAGTTAATAGATTAATGCACAATTAGCCCATCTCATTGAAACACCTGATATTCTAAAGCACTCATGAAATAAAATTTTTTTACTATTAGCAATCATAAATTGACTATGGGAAAAATTTACTAATAAACTGATTATAACCATATATATGAATAAAATCCAAGCTGCCATTGCTAAAAATGGTGAGTTAGAAAATCTGCAGAGAAATGAGTTTTTATTTAACCTGCACAAACTTAGGACTAATATGCAATTTGAGGTATGACTTCCTTACATATTTTTCGCTGGTATTACTAAGATTTCTGCTAATGCAATTTGCTAGTTTTCAAGGGGACAGGAAGCGAATGTATATGTAAACAATCATCATATGTAGTGGTGGACTAATGGTGTTAGAATTTGAGCCGAGTGGCGCCAAAATTACATAAAGATTAGATGACGATTGAGGATTATTTTTGTCATTTTCAAAATATTTTGACACACTTTCACTCGACTCCTAAACCAATTAAAAACTAATTATGTCCAAAAAAGCATCAAAAAACTAAAGTGTAACACCCCCAGCCCTATGGCTAGGATCGTTACATTTTCTTATGTGCTACTTAATTTCTGGAGTGAAATTGACAGAGTTTGCCTTAAAAACTAACCATTTTCAGGCTGAAAGCCTTACAATAAGCCCCTACAACTAACGGAAGCATAAAGTACTCTAAAATAAGCTCAACGGCTACACGTCGGAGTTCATAACTCAATGAGTGACTCGCTCAGAGTACATCAAACAATATAGCTCATTAATAAGTGCTATGATGTATAAGGTTTTGATGATAACAAGTCCGAGTGTTGTTGT
>NCQV01131360.1:639-16991 GCA_002740545.1 Lophocereus schottii | reverse complement strand
CCAAGCTTTTGAATTCAATAGCAACAGAAAGTAAACCTAAGAACCCTAGAAGTCACCTATTTCGAGAGAGGAGAAGAAGTTAGAATCCAAAAGAAAGGCCTCCTCCGATTACAGCGCACGCAGATTGATAAAACGGGAGGGATTAAAGTGGCACGGTCATGCCACTCGGCACGGGGCCCCCGCGCCACTTGTCTGACTTCTGTTTCTTTACTTCGTTGGGTGGCACGCTCGTGCCACCTAACCTGAGATCACCGTGCCGCCCACTTTAGCTCAATATTGTTCCTTTTGGCTCTAATTTAGCGCGGCATTGGCTTTTTTCCCTCATTTATTCAAGTCAGACTCCTGTAAACACGAAAACACAACTTTTAGGTGGATTTGAGATAAACAATGAATTATCAACCTCTAAACTCACGAAATTATACTAGAAACTGTCGAGTTAAGAGGTAAAAATCATGCCTAAAAGTGTGTGAAATAGAGGTTTATCAATGACCCACAAGTCCGCGGTATCACTCCGGATCATCAAGGAGCTGAACATTGACCAAAGCTAATTGATGTTGTTGTTCCAAAGGAACATGTGCAGGTTTGGAGTCAAGCAACCCCCCCTGAATGAATATCCAACGCATATTTGTGCTGACACAGAAATATTCCATCAGGATTTCTAGCGACCTCGACACCCAAGAAATATTACAAAACTCCCAAATCCTTTATGTGAAAGCACTTAGAAGGATAGGAGTTGAACTGCACAATAGCCTCCTGATCATTTCCTGAAATGATCCAATCATCTACATAAACTAGGACATTGAGCTGAATATTGTTGGTTTGTAAAGTGAACAACGAATTGTCGGAACATGACTGATGAAAGCCATATCCCTTCAAAGCTGTTGTTAGATTAGCAAATCAACATCGCGGTGCCTGTTTAAATGTATACAGAGATCGTTGGATGAGATAAACTTTCTACGAACTTGAGATTTGAAATCCTTGTGGCATTTTCATGTAAACTTCGTCTTGAAGGTCTTAATAGAAAAAGGCATTGTGAACATCCATTGGATGTAATTCGCATTGTTTGGCTGCCGCTACTGCTGGAAACACATGAACAGTTACCATTTTTACCACGGGTGCAAAGTTTTCTGTAAAGTCAACACCTTCTACCTGATGATTGCTAAGGATCACCAATCGTGCTTTGTAAGGTTCCACGGTACCATTAGAGTGCCTTCTTATCAGGTGGCAAATTCGAAATGTCCTAAGTCCCATTATTCTCAAGCACGTGAATTTCTTGTTGCATAGCATATCTCCAATTCTGATCCTTGAGGGCTTCTAGAAATGTCGCGGGCCCATGAGTTGAAGTAATACCTACAAGAAAATTTCTGTGTGGTATAGAAAATAGGTCACAGCTTACATAGTGTGCTATAGGATAAGGCATACCGAAAAGATGCTATGATGCAGTTAAACAAGTAGATGGACTCAACTTTCGGGTGGTATGTGTAATGTAGTCACGTAAACTAACTACGGGCTCTTTTTTTGAGGATCTCGACCCAACAAATCATCATGGCTAGCTTTTGGATTTGTATGAGCTAGAGGTTGTACTATATCATGTGTCTCGACATTGGGCCCATCCCTTACTATTGCACCCGACCTATCACTCACTTGAATAGATAGCCTAGGGTCTTCTTCTCCATGCGCCCCAGCGGTTTTGTTCCCAGGCTCCCCAGAAACTCCCAGCTAGGCTCCTTCTTGTTGGGCATCGTCAGCCCATTCCATAGAAGGTAAGCTTGGAGTATTATTTCTAATTGTATCCACACTACCCTTCGCCTCCAAACGCCTATCTTCATCTACCCGGTGGGCATCCAGTCTAGCATGAGGCACCAGCTCCATCTGACTAGTTTCACTTATATGTGAAGCAAATGAAAACTCATTTTCATAGAATACAACATCTCTCAAAACAAAAAATTGTTGTGTCTCCAAATTGTACAATCTGCACCCTTTTTTCCATAAGGATACCTAATGAAAATGCATTTCCAACTTCTACTTGTAAATTTGTCTCCTAGAGTCCTCTGATTATGGGCATAACAGAAAGACCTAAACATCCTAAGATGCTCATATGAAGGGGGTGCCCATGAAGAATATCATAGGAAGTCTTGCCATCTAAAATCATAGAGGGGGTCTGGTTTATCAAATATCCCGCAGTTAAAACACATTTCCCCAAAAAATTAATGGGAAGATTACCTTGAAATCTCAAAGCCCTAGCTACATTCATAACATGCTAATGCTTCCATTCTACTCTGTCGTTTTGTCTACATGTTCTAGTACAAGAAGTATGAAAAATCATCCCATGTTCCAAAAAATAAATTTTCATACAAGTAAATTCCGCATCGTTATCACTTCTGACAATTTTAACTTGCTTATTAAATTGTATATCAACCATAGCCCCCAAAAAAAAATCTTCAAAGTCTAAGAAACCTCCTTATTATCCACTAATAAATAGACCCAAGTTGCACGGGAAAAATATCCATAATTGTCAAGAAGTAATAAGCACCACAGGATGAAGTAGTTCAATAAGGGCCCCACAAATCATAATGAATTACTTGAAATCAGTTAGAGGCCTTATTGTGACTGAGTGGAAACTTATCTCTAGTTTGCTTTACTCGATGACAAATATCACAATGTTTATTCAAAATGTCACTACTTTTCCTAATGTCTATTGTAGGAACTAACCTGGTAACTTTGAGCAAAGGATGACCCAATTGTGCTTGCCACAACTCAAGTGAGGCCATCCCAGCCACTTTGTGAGCCTTTACACATGGCTTGTTCTAAAAGTAGTGAAGTCCATCTTTATGTTCACCTGCACCAATAAGCATCTTTGAAGTGCGGTCCTGTAAAACACACATATGTTTAGTGAAAGCTATAACACAATGAGTTTCATCAATAATTTGTGACACAGAAATTAAATTAGAAGATAACCCAGGAACATAAAGAACATTTGACAAAACAAAATTTTCGTCAAGTTTAATGGACCCCTCATTAGTGGCAAGCACACTATTCCTATTTAGGAAACTGACGGGATAAGCTGAGATGCCTTTTAAATCATTCAAAATTTTCAGCCTTTCTATCATGTGGTTTGTAGCTCTTGTATCAGTAATCCAAGAGGCATTCTCATTCTTACCAGTCAATGTTTTTGTAGAATTAGCCTTATGTGAGTTTATTGGTGAAGAAGAGATGCCTACTGTTTGATATTAAGATCAGGCAGCCTCTGTTTGCCCCATTCTTCTCCGAGTTGCTGCCTAAGGCTGGTTTGTGCTACAATTGCCATGAATTCAACATGGTCATCTTTATCTTACGCCATAATTTTGACTCATTCTTCTCGAACCATGGTTGAACAAACTCATTTCAATGATGGTAGAGGTTCGGTTGCAAGCAGACTGGATCGCACTTTTCCATACAAATTTCCATCAAGGCCTATGAGGAATTGATAAACTCGCTCTTCCTCTTACTTTTTCGCAATTTTTGGGCTAGTGTTACATTTGTATATGCCATAGCCACTAGGATTATAATCAATCAATTCATTCCACAATAGCTTTAATTTTCCATAGTAAGCAATGATTGAAATCCTCTTATGTTTACAATCCGTCAATTATGCCTTCAATTGCTGAATTCGGGTCCGTTNNNATTGAAAAATGATCCTTGATATTTTGCCACAAATCCACGGTGTTTTACGTATATGATATTGTTGAGCATCAACCTGGTCCAATGGTGTTAAAATCTACGAGACAAGCATGGATTGCACTGTCCATCACTCCTCTAATTCAGGAGAAGCATCATCTAGTTGGGTAATCTTCCATTCANNAAATCCCCATTTCTGTCTAGCTCTTAGCGTGGTTCGTATAGCCCTCGCCCATTCTTTATAATTATCACCTTTCAACTGAACTTGAGTGAAAATATTCCCAGGATTGTCACTCGAGCTTAGATCGCATGGTGAAACTGTTTTCTTTGTGATTTCGGGTTTCGGTTTGTCGTGTTTGTCTACCATGGCTCAGATTCCAAAACAATTAGTTGAGTATTGGAAGAGAAAATCCTCAGCTTCTCATTCATCCCTAAACTTCTTATATACATCAATGAGAATAATCAACTAAATCTCGTACTTTCCTGTACAAGCTACTATGAGAGTGGAAACCAAATAATAGAAATATAAATATGCCAAACATAACACCTAGCCTAATATTTCATACGACAAAGATAGCACCTAGCCTAATAGAAACCAAAATCGAGCAATATAAGAGCATAAATTATTCAAGAACTAATGCAGCCAAGAACTTAAGGTGATGATTGAATGTGTGCACTCATGTAATTGCCCTTTGGGCTTGAAACATGGATGCTGCAATTGTTCCTCACCTAACGAAAATTCAATGTCAGGGCAGCTAGATTTGAAATAAAGATCTCTCGCATAAAAAACCTCTCATACAATATTTAGGAACCAACTCAACCATAACTTAAGTTAATAGTTGAACACCTAGGAACAACTTTTATACTGTGACATAAACATTGTTCCCGTTAGGTTTTAAATCTTAAACACATATTAAAAAAAAGGTGTTGGACACAATTGGTACCTAGCGTTTGCAGGTATTAGCTAGGTAGGTAACTAGGAAGTTTTTTTAGAATTGTTATAAGAGATGTAGATTCAAAACTCCCTTTTGTCGACCTTGCTTCCCCTTTATGCACCCACAAAAGGGGGAAAAAACAAAGAAAGTGTATCATGCTTTGATCTAATGTGATCAACAAAATTATGGGGCACACAAAATTCACCATGTCATAACACAAATAAACCTCATTATGATTTTTCTTTAAGTTTGTCTTAGTTGTTTCAATAATACTACAAACAACATAAATAACGTTTATTGTTCAAGTCTAGAGATACTATATTGAGTATTTCCTTTTTGTTAAAAAAAGGGATTCTCTATATTTGAATGACATTTACAATCAATGCAGATATCAACAATATAAATTGTAAAGTGTTGAAAAGGTTCATTCAACCAACCAAATTAACTAAAAAACAAAAATCATGTTAAAAAATGTCAAAAATTGCGATGGGTAGTATGCACCAAAAACAAAAATGTATTTAATAAAGGGCCTACGGCGACAGAATGCAGCATCCATCGCTAATTGCATTGGATACAATATTTCTCCACCCATCTCACTCCATCAACAACAGATATTCCATCGCTGATTCCATCGAATACAACATTTTTTCACCCATCACGCACTTGTGTGTCATCCCTAACTAGCCGTCACCAGCTCCCTCGTCATTATTTTCGTGAATCCATCGCTAAGTCCTCAGCTACAAGCTAAAATGCGACCATGCAATTCCATCGCCAATTCCGTTGTTGATCTAGAAATTCCCTCACTAAATTCCTTGTTTTCATGGCTATACGACCTTTTTTTTAAAAGTGTTCTATTTAGTTATTGTTCTCAGATTATAACGTTTTTAAAGGGTTCTTTGCACATACATTTGGCATGGTTTGGTAGACCGGATGCTAAGCCATATCACTGTAGAAGAGGTGAAGATGGTGACTAATATGGTTCATTTCGTTGGTGGTAATCAGTGATGCAATGCAATTAAAATAACATTGTTTATTACATTACCATGTTTGGTTGGCTAAAGACCCATGTAATCAAAATTAACTTGTAATCAAAATTACGTAGGAGGCTGTAATAAGAATAACATGGGCCTCCTGGGACAATCCTCATTACATTCTCTAAGGCAATCAAATTTTGGCCCGTTGGAAGGCCTGATATCTCCTGAACCCCCATCCAAAAAAACCTAGCTCTCCTTTCTCTCTCTCTAGAGTCGCCATAGACATGTCGAGCTTTCTCTCTCTTCACTCTTGCTCCCTTGATCTGCTATTTTGGATCTACTTAAATTAGAAGCCGAAGCATCGATTTGAGGTAAGTGTTGCACAAAGTTGTCTATCCTCCATCTCCGGTCTGCTAATTGCCTCTTCATTCTGAAGATTTATCATACAAGTTGATACAATATTCATCCTATGTGATTAATTTGAGTTAATCTCTGCGATTCGTAGGAAATTAGGCGGATTTCCCTCAATCTCAAGTCATTGTGGATTTGGTAATCTACTTCCTTCATTCTCCAAGGATTTTGCATTGGTTGTTGCCGATCTGTTGATGCATTTGGTTTTTCTGGGAAAAATTTTGATTTTTTCTGGGGAAAATTTGTGATATGCGTTAATGGATTTTATAGTAGTTATTCGACCATCTTATTCTTTCTCCCTCGTCTCTCTATTCAATCATCTTTTGCTTTAGGTAATTCCTCTATGTGTTTTCTGATTTGGATTTCCTCAATTAGTTAGTTTTATCAGCATATTATGATTAATTTTCAATCTCCTTCATTTCTGCTATGTGTAATTGATTTATTCTTTGTTTAGCTTGGATGCAATTTCCGATCTCTTTCGTTTATGCCATGGTTTGATTTGGGGTTTGGTTTTGATGTGTATTGAGTACTGTTATAGTGCTATTCTTAATGACTGGCTTGCCGTGTATTCTTGGTTTTTGGAATTATAATTGATTTGTTCTTTGTCCAGCTTCATTGTGAACCACCTTGATGATAGAGTGCCTTCACACCTGCTTTGAACTATTTGTGCTTTGTTTTGGTTCAATGATCTAAATAGGTAATTGGTGTAGTATTATTATGTACTTATAATTGCACAGTCAATTCTATTGTGTGGATTTACTATGGTTATCTTGATCAAGAGTTCCTGCTTAAAAGTGGAAGGTTTGAATTCGTGTAGTATTATTTTATCTGACAATTAGATAACACAATTAACTAAATCAGTGGTAGAACAGAAGAACCTCAACTTGTCTATTTTTGTCGTTGCTTGGAAGCTTACATGATGTTGATAGCTTGGAATCACCGTAGGAAATTAGATTCATTCATAAAAGTGATATATGGTATGGGATGCAACTTGTAGTTTCTAGTCACAAAGCCATAGCTCGTTCGAACTTAGCCACAAGGAGAACAAAAAAGAGAAAGCAATATGCAAGCTTAGTCATGTTATGGTTGGAAGTTTTGAATGTGATTGACTATTTTTCTAAATTATTTGCCATATTTTGAAGTACCATAAAGATAATTACTCTTTAAAGAAGTCGTATTCCTTAACAGAGCATACATATTGGAGAGTTAGCTATGTAAATGGCTTGATTCGTGAGAGTGATAGGAAATGCTTTGACCATCTTAGAATGGATAGACACACATTCTTTAAGCTATGTATGCTAAGAGCCATAGAGACATTGGATGATAGCAAATACATGCCATTAGAAGAGCAAGTGACTTTGTTTCTTAATATTCTTGCACATCACACAAAGAACCGGATTGTTCGTGACGCATTTAAGAGGTTAGGATTGACTATCAGTGAGTATTTCAGTAACCTGTTGAAGGTTGTTATAAGATTACAAAATGTATTGCTCAAGAAACCAGAACCTATTAAAGATAACTCTAGAGATGAGCGATGGAAATGGTTCAAGGCATAAACTATACCTAGCAATGCTTTGACAATTGTTTTCATATGAAATTCTTAACTCATTTATGTTGTATTAGGTCTTAGAATTGCATTGGTGCTTTGGATGGAACATATATCAAGATGTGAGTGCCAGAGGTGGACAAGGCTTGATATCAAAATCGTAAGGGTGAAATAGCCATAAACTTGTTAGCTGCATGCTCAACAGACATGGAATACATATATATATTCTATCAGGTTAAGAGGGGCCTATAACTGATAGTACAGTTCTTCAGGATGCAGTGAGTCGAAGAAATGGGCTAAGAATCCCACATAGCAAGAAAATAGTTGCTTAGAATAGCCTCGTGCTTTTTAAAAATACTTTTGGAGTTAATAATTCAGCATTTTCATATGTTATAGAGCAATACTTCCTCGTGGATGTGGGTTTTATGAATTTCGAAGGTCTTCTAGCCCCTTATAAGGGACAACTGTACCATTTGAATGAATGGCTATTTTGTTACGAGCCAACAACTCCTAAAGAATTGTTTAATATGAAGGATTGATTTGTTAGGAATATAATAGAGAGATGTTTTGGTATGTTAAAGATACATTGGGCTATTCTTAGTAGTCCTCCATTGTATCCTGTTCATATGATGAATAGAATTATCAAGGCTTGTTGCCTACTTCATAATCTTATTAGAAGAGAGATGGCCATGGATCCTGTAGAGGAATAGTACAATATGAGTTGACCACGATAACAAAAAGAAGATGAAAAGCATATAGACACCATTGAATCTTTTGATGAATAGATAGTGAAGCATGATCAATTAGCTAGAGAGATATTTGATAGCTGGCGGACAAGTAGGAGACAAAGATAGCTTGTTAACTTGTTTTGTTAGCTTTGTTTAGACACTTTTAAACTTGGCAAATAGTTGTCATATTTAGTCACAGAGGTTGTAATAGTTGATGCATCTAATTGTTGGTAGCACACTTATAAACTTGTTATATTTGTAGCCTATGGTGGATTGTGATTTGTGGTACCTCTGTTGTTCCATCCTCTAATGTGTTCTGTCCTCTATTTTAAACATCTGATTGCCTTATTTTCTATAAGGCATGTGTTCTATTTGCTATTCTCTCCTTTATTTGAGCTGCAACAGCCATGACAAATTCTGAGAATGATCTAATGAATGCAATAGTGTAATGTATGAGCGTATTGATCTAATGTGGATAGGTTTTAAGGTTGATGGCTTCACCAAAAGACCGCGGTATAGAAAAAAATAAAAGAAAATGGAAAGAAGAAGATGAAGCACTCATTGAACTTCTTAAAGATCTTGTGAATGGTGGAACATCATTTAAAGATGATAGTGGGTTTAAACCAGGGTTTCTAAACACTGTTGTAGAGAAACTTAAGGCCAACTTGCCCGAATCAAATCTAAAAGCTCAGCCACATATGAATTCTCGACTTTGACACTTTAAAGGCATGTATAATGTTGTACATGACATGGTAGTTGGAAGTTGCACAAGTGGATTTGGATGGAACACAGAAACAAAGTTAGTGGTGGCTGAGAAAGAAGTTTAGAAAGCTTATATAAAGTTAAGCTCATTCAACCTAATTCTCTGGTTTTGAAATTGAAATAAAGCCACTATTGGGTGTTTGTTGTGTACATACTAATTGATGGGATTATTTTGGGGTAAAAATAGAGAGAATCCCTTGTGATTGAAATGGTAATATGAAAATTTGTTCCCTTATTTATATATGTATTTATTTTCGGATGTGAAATCTGCTAGATGGTGGAAGATTTGATACAATTTGTTATAGCCTTTGCAATCTATATTTAAAGTTTGTATTCCTATTTTATTCTTCAGGTCCAAATGTTCTCAGCTGATTGTGATAGTTGCCATTTTTAATATAGAAGTCAAGTGCATGACTTTGTGGTTCCTTTATTCCCTTTTTTGGGAGGAAGGGCTATCTCTCAGATTACTAAAATGGCTGGACCAGTCTGCCCTTGGTGCCATTATTAATATAAAAGTTTAGTGTATGACTTTGGTGAATATCAATCAAGCTAGAGTTTTGGGCTAAAAGGAATCATTATAAGTGTACTAGGTAGCCTGCCCTTGGTGCTATTTGCTTGTCTTTTTTTAGGACTAGTCATATCAATTGAATTCACTAAACAACCATGAACAAAACCATTCTTATCATAATCGAGTTATGCAATTTGTTATGATCAAGTTGGTTGTTTATGTGTTACTGAATATTGATGAAGATGGATTTTTCTTTTTTGTGTTACTAAATATTGGCATATAAAGTATATGCCTCGGATTAGGTTATGCAATTTCAATGTGGACTTTTGAATGATGGGTTGTTTAAGACTTTCAAGTGTCATTTCTAAGGGCAAATTCTTTGGTGGGTGGTGAATTAGAACCCAAGGAATGCAAAGTTTTATTAGTCTCTATCAATTATAGTATTCGTGGATCAACAAGCATGGCTTTGATTATGAACCTTGAGAAGTTCTGCTATTATTCTAATTGAAGCAAAACTTGCAGCCTAACTATGTTCAGATGCCTATTTTAAGACCTTTCTGCTTGTTCGCTCTTAGTTGGCAATCCATCATCAAGCACATCTCAGTCAACAATCATCTCCTTCTTTACATCTTCAGTATGCTTATCCCAGTTTACATCTTCATTATGAGCCTTGTTTTTGAATATGTCAAAGGGATTAGGTCCATTAGATACATAAATGAGAAGGAAATTTTGCAACTTATTATCAGGATTTGTACATTATTAATACTTCAATCTATTTTTAGTCTGTTTTCAGTATGTTTCTCTCAGTTTACATCTCAGTCTGTTTTTAAATATGTCAAAGGGATCACGACTATTAGATAGATGAATATGTCAAAGGGATCAGACTGTTTCTCTCAGTTTACATCTCCTTCTTTAATGTTTATAAAGCTCTTTTTAGTGGTTGTGTTCTAATATTATTAACACTTCACGATACAAAACCACCCTAGATCTAATGATTGAAGAGGTGAACTGCGCCCTTATTATGAGGATTTGTGCGTTATCTTTGGAAAGGATTGTACTTCAGGAAAAGATGCTCAAGGCCCTGAAGAAGTGGAAGATAAGGTGAATGAAGAGGGAGAAAATGAAGAGCCAAGTAAGAATGATGAACCTAAATCCTTGTCTACTCAAGAGACTTCTGTAGTTGAGGAAAGTTATGGGAAATCTAGGAACTTAGGGAAACCGGTAAGAGCATGTGATAACTTAGTTAAAGGCACATCAGAAGTTGCATCCATTCTCGTGAGAGAGATAATGGATGCAAGTATCAACATCAGTTGAACTATCAGCTTTGATATCGAGTTAAGTGAGAAGCACTCCAAATTGAATGAAGAATTGACTAACTTTGGTTTGACAAACATGGAGAGGCATCGAGCGGCAAGAAAAATTACATTTGAACCGAAAAGCATATATGTATTTTTCGGTATCCCTAATGCCGAAAGGAAAGAGTGGCTGCAAGCTCTTCTTCGAGGGATATTTAGACTCAATAAGATAATTAATTATATGATTATATGCATTTCTAGTTCTCATTATTTTCCTATATTAATGGTTTCTCTTCTCTACAACCTCACAGGTTTGCCATCACCACAATCATTATCGTCCCTCTCTTGCTAGTCTAATCATATATAAAGAACTTTATTAAGTGAAGAATGCAGTTGGACTTTGAATATGACAGAACATTTTGAAACCTATGCTATATAGTTTAGATATTTGTGGTTGTTGAAATTTCTCATGTGTGTTTATGCTTAATGTTGGGTCATGAGTATTTTGGAATTGGTGAAACAATTACGAAGTTTATTTGATTTTACTTGATAGAGATGAAGTTTCGATTAAAATGAATTTTAGTATTTAAGTTTGAATTAGTCATTTTATTTCTTGTAATTTTGTATGACATATGCTCTCTCATCATATCATGCATAATTATGATGGAGAAAACCACAAATAATAATACAGACAATCTCAAGAATAAATATTTCTAAATAAAGTTGGATGCAAATTTGATTCCATTACATACTAGATAACTAACCAAACACGGTAATGGAATGATATTTATATTACATTATGTAATTAGTTTATGACCAACCAAACATGGTAATGCAATCACTATTGCATTGCACTTCATTTCTATTACATTACATTGTTGACTGCTTCAAAGCAAACGCTACAATAACATCTTTAGATTTAAAAACTTTTGAATCTTGATTAAAATAATATGTCGATGCAGGTTTGTTAGATACTCTATATGATAATATGTAGAAACAAGCATAGCATAGAGACTCTACAATTACAATGAGGAAATATGCTTAGAGAGTATGAGTGGTGTTGAAAATAAAGAGAGACCAGACAATTTATTTTTTCGTGAAGTTCACTCAACCACCAGGCTATATCTTTGCCTAAGTCCTGCTCCTAGGATTTTAACCAATTTCATTATCTTCTCGAGATAACCCAGCAAGCGTCATCTAATGCTTTCCTATAATCAATGTTTTCTCTAAGTACTCTGACAAGTTTATTGTCTAACAAGAGCCACATGGCTCCGTGTTAGCAACAGAGTTCTCCATTAGCACCCTTTGATAGCTCACTGGCTAACAAAAGCCTCGTTGCTCCTTGTTAGTAATAGAGTTTTTGCCTGAGCACTCTATGATAACTTACTAGTATGAACTATCCTGCTACTTACCTGAAGTTGGGGTTCCCTTACAGTACCCTAATAGGCTTAACTCCATGTCACAAGCCCGTTCCTTGACTACATGTTAGCATTTTTTTCGGCTCCTTAACGAACTTGATATAATCTCTCACTAGCTCTATGACAACCCATGTTCAAAATGCTCACTCACTCGTGGACATCTTGAACCTTGAGTATAGTTACTCTAAGGTTGACAACATACTTTTGTCTATAAATAATTCGAAGAGGGACATCTAAACTTTGTTTCCTCTCAAGTATTACAAGGGTATTACAGTATTAGAGTGAAAGGCAGGTGGAACAATTCCTAAAGATTAGGAGTTAATAGTATAAGGTGTTCCAACCTTATTCTTTTGTCTTGGTCCTATATTTATAGGCCATTTAACTTGATATGGCCATTAAAGGCGAATACTTGTTGTGAGGATAAGAAACTTGCTCTAGTATTTTGATCTTGGATTGTAGGGCCCTCATCAATATCTTTGAAGAAATCTTTCGACATTTCCTTTTTGCTCTTTAGTTTGGGCACATTTTAGATCACATTTGACTATATAGTGACAACCTATTATCCTCTCAAAGCATGTTTGTTGCTTTGCAATGTCTTCTTCTTTTTGAATCCAAATTTTCTTTGGATAAAATCATCCACTTGCCACACTTATGAATTTCTTTCATCTTTTTAGATCAATCACATGCATTATTTAGCAAGATAAAATTCAAATGAATTTTCTCCAAGTCATCATTAAATATTTCTTTGCAAACTTCAACTCAGAAGAAATTCAATTCTGATGACTTTCAAGGTTCTAACACTTTCTGAGTTTAATGATTTGTAACTCCTATCTGACTCCAGAATCTTTTGACTATGATAAATCTTTGACTATTTCATTCACAAATTATTTTTCACTTTAATGCCGTCCAACTCTGATGCAGCTTTGATATCTCTGTTTAGAGTGAACTAGAGTTTTCCCTTTTCCTTTTGATCTTTCCTCATGAATATGTGCATGTATTTATTTTGCGGGTTGTTTCCTTTCTTTGCATAAGTATAACCTTCATCCATCCTTATTCTTGGATGTGCTATGTTCTTCTCTAGGCTATTGTGTTTAATCTCAAAATGGGATCGTCACCTAAAGCTTGGGCTAGGTAGTCATCAATCTTGACTATAACCTTCGCACTCATAGTCCTTGTTAAGGTCTCTCTAATTATGGTACTTCATATATTTGATATTCTATTGCTGCCTATATGATCTTCAATTGAGTCAATCAAATGGAGGTTGTTTAGCACTTTACAAATTCGGAACTTGACTGCTTTTATGTGTGGGAGCTCTTGTTAACTTGCTTTCTTTACTTATTTTCAATTCAAAAAACATTTGAGTGAATCATAATAAATCTTTTCGTTGCAAGCATATTAATCACACTAATAAGTTTAAAAACTCAAATGTCAAAATCTTGTTATAAACAAACTCATAAACTAGTTGTAACCATGTAAGGGAGTCATCTTATATGTAATCTTTTTCAGCTTGAACACTAAGTAAATATGATCTAGAATATCTTTTGCTTGAGATTAAACGTTTAACTAATTCCTTCATCATTTAGTCAATTGAGAATTCTCATAAGCATGTCTAAAAAAGGTTGGTGTCAAGGATTCTCACGAACCATGGTCACAAATCGCAACATATTCCACCACATTTAGCATGTATCAGCACATATCATCACAATAATAACTCACAGTTAATATGAACATCATTGCCCTTAATTGGTTTGTCATCATCAAAATCAATATCTTCTTAATTAGACCTGGTAGTTTTACATAGGCATTATCTAGGGATATAGTTGCGATTTCACATATGCGCGTACACACACACACAGACACACACACACATGTGCAGAGGCACACACACTGATGCGGAGCAAACCAAGAAGTCCAACCTCCTAATCAATATCAAGGCTTTGGTTCAACTTAGGCCCTTAGTCAACTATGAGAGTGGTACCTGAGTACTTGGGTCTCCTAAGTCCTTGTTAATTTGAGAGCCTTAAGGAAAGCTTAGGAAAGGTGGCATGGCGCCTAGTAGCCTAAATAAGGAGCCTTGCTATTTTATCTCCAAGTCGTAATTTTTTTTTACTTTCTTGTTTTGGGCATAACATATGGCCTAACTTCTAGCTCTTTTTTGGCTACGTAAATAGGATCTGTTTTGGGTAAATTTTACGTGGATGGATATGCCAGACGTCTATTTTCCAACAAGCTAAAGAGCATCATCAAATTCCAAGAATCGAGCAAGGTATAGGGTTTTAACCGAGCCATAGCTTGTGTAGGGTCTAGAGCTATATGTTTTTACTCAAGGATTTACTTGGGACTACCAAAGGGGGAATTAAGGGCTCAAACTTAGTGGGTAGCTGATAGACACTTCTACAAGGCTCCCATAAAAATCCCTACCTTAATCTTCCCCATTTGAATAGGAGAATAACATCACCAAGGAGAAGCAATGTGCAGCCAAATTCCAGCACGCCAATATCCCCTAGTGGTGCCCCTTTAATTGTATAATTAAATTGAATTTCATTGGACAAGATTCTTATAATGCTATTGGCTGGTACTGAGCTTGGGCGATGGCGTATCTTGTTATTTAATTCCTCTTCTCTTCTATTACATTTAGTTTTGATGAATATGAATGGATGAAAAGGCTAGAAGCCATTTTCTCTATCAAAAATCTCTAAATCTTTATCTCTAATGATCTAGAGTCATCCCTTTATATTAATCCTTAGTCCTTAGGCTTTAGGGATTAATTGGTGGGTTGTTAACCTTGGTGTGCTTTCCAGAATACAAAGAGCTTCCTTTTGATTTGGGGTTTCCTCCATTTTGGTTGTTCTAGAGATGTTCAACTTACTATATCTTCACTTTGATAATTAAGCTTTTATTTGGGCAAATGGACTTCTAAATTCGCTTTAGTTGGTATCAAAGCACAAGGATCCTTCAAGAGTAAGCATCAAAGCCTTACACTTTCTGATTGGAATTTGTTGATTGAGATCTCTCTTTTGTTAGTTTGGGATTTGGATACTTTCTACTGCACCTTCTTTTCTCATTCTCCTCAAAGAGCCTAAACACTCTTCCTTGCTTCCTTTTTAATCCAAAACCCTAAAAATCCACATTTGATTTCTCCACAAAACTCCTCTTTTAGTCTACAAAATGCCCAACCACAACACAACCCAAATACTCCATAAAAAAGCCAAAACACCCACCCGCGCCAATCAGAAAATCGGCATGGTCTGACCATGCCCTTAGGCATGACCTTGCTACTTGTTGCTACCCTGGAAAATTTTTTTTTGGCATGGCTACCCCGTGCTATGTAGCATGACCATGCCCCCCTATTTTGGCTCGTGCTTCTTCTGGCATGACCATGCCACCTTTTCTCGAACCCTTAACCTTCTTCCTTCTCTTGTCTACCTTCAACCATGACCAATGATGGAGAACCTTCTCAACCTAGAGGCACCTCTCTAGAGTTAGCCAATGGAATGAGGAGAGGCAAGGCCACAATCGAACTTCAAGAACAAGTAAGAAAACTCGCCAGGGAGCTAGAGTGAGTAAAGGAATTTGAGCTACGCATTTCCCGACCTAGGGAGCTTGATGTCTACTCGATTGACATTGCCTACTCATCTTCTCATGAGGACCATGAGGATAGAGGTATTATGGGAAGAGGTAATCCTAGAGATAATCTTAGAGACCTTAAGGTTGAGGCACTGGAGTTCGATGGCAACCTCGAACTGGAAAACTACATTGATTGGGCACAAGCTATTGAGAGGGTCATTGAACTCAAGGAGTATAATGATGAAAAGGCCTTCAACTTGGTCATTCTCAAGTTAAAAGGGTATGCCTCCTTGTGGTATGAGACCTTGAAGAAGAATAGAGTAAGGGAAACTAAGTTTAAGATCAAGACTTGGTATAAGCTCAAGAAACACATGGAGAAAAGGTTCTTACCTCCCTCATATAAATGAGAGCTTTACCTCAAGATTATCTCTCTTAGCTAAGAAAACCTCAAGGTAGAAGAGTACATTAGAGAACACCTCCAAATGAGAATTGGCTTGAATGAAGATAATAAGCTTACTATTGCTAGGTTCATGAAGGGACTATCACCTAGC
>NCQV01131321.1:0-14992 GCA_002740545.1 Lophocereus schottii | reverse complement strand
TTCGTGTTCGGTTCGGATCGGTAATCGTGTCGGGTCAGCTTTTGACAGCCCTAGATCTGATCTGATCGGAACGTATAAAGGACTCTTAGATATGAAAACAAGAAAAAAGATCATAAAGGGAAAAAGTTTTGGGTCTGCGTCATGATCTCTCACATGGGTGCCGCATAGAAAATTTCAACTTAGTCGCCGTTTGTCACTCCTAGTGAAGGAACTAGAGCACTTAGATGTAAGCCTCACAGGTAACTTAGTTATGTCCCAATTCATTTCCATAGAAAACAAAAATATCTGATGAAAATGACTTTAATGCAACCAAATAATAAGGAAAGCATACAACATGAGAAATGTCTCACAGTAAGGGATATCATTTCAACTTTATGTTTGATAGATACATAACAAGTGTTGAATTCTTTACAAAATTGTGCGCCCAAATTCCATCTGCGTATTAGTGGTTTTGTACATTAAGAAGGGAAGCCCTTGTTCTGACTAAGCGTCTAGAGACGACCTCCAAGCTTTCTTCAAGCTCATGGATGATTGATTCCACTATCTCTAATTGTTTTAACCAAGCCTTTGTTTCAGTACCCAACTGTTTCTTAGAAAGAGAATGCAGGGGGTGATCTAGTTCCACTATTTCACTGACATGTTCTGGTTCACAAGCCAAGTTATTGGACCTCACTAGTTTTGCAGCCATAGACCAGCTGTGAGTTTGACATATCACCTTTTTTCCTTCTGCAAACGAGAAAAATAACTCCGAAACTGACAGACTGATGCTTTCAGCCTCTTTCAGTATCTTCATAGAGTTGGCATCACTTTCTAAACATGCTTGACTCTGGCTTGATTTCTTCATATTAGCAAGACGCTTGGAAACATTCATGTTGATTTTATTCTTTGATGTCAACAAGGATTCAAAATGCAGTTTTGATTGCGATTTCAGTTTCGATCGTAATGTGGCAAAACCGCTCTAATACGGTAATTGTACTCCACATAATGGCGTGAAAATACAGTTCCTCCAATTCCAAAACCTTTCCAATGCGGCAGGTTCATTACGGTTCGACCACATTTTGAATCCATGGACGCGGAATAAGCATGAATGCCTTCATCACTATTACCCATACGAAGAGATAATTGGAGGTCTAGAACAGATTCCTTAATTTGTGTTGGAGTATGAAAGTGGGTGTTGTTCCACATTGATAAAATTCAAAGAACATGATAATGGGTGTTGCCACACATTGATGAAATTAAAGGGTTTGAGCATGTATATAAGCTTATGAGTTACTCTATCTATTGTCAATTAGTTTTGAATTGGAACCTCATTTTGAGCTTCTATACATGACTCCTTGTTTAAAATGCCCAATTGATATATAAAAAGTTTAACATGAGGCTTGTTTGGCAAATAGTTTTTTGACTAAAAAGAATTTTTTTTATCAAAATTAATTGTTTCATCAAGTGAAAAAGCTAATCTGGGTATTTGATGAAAGAGTTTTTTCGAAGAGCTTTTTGGGTCCAAAAAGCTCATTTGAAAAAGCTAATTTCATGAGCTTTTTGGAAGAGCTTTTTAAAGAATTAACTCTTTGTCTCACAACTTTATTAGAAACAGCTAATTTTACTAAACAGTTTTTCAACAGCCAACTAATTCAAATAGTTAATGCAAACAGCTAACTCAAATAGCTAACAGCAAACAGCTAATACAAATAGCTAACAGCTAACAGCTATTTGTCAAGCAAGGCCATGGTATCAAAGTAAGGTTGATCGATCTTGATTCGCCACCGTCCTCATTCGATTAAAATTGTATGCACGTGTTGGGTCTTATTAGTAGCCTACACGTGAGGGCATGTTGGACTATGAAAGTGAGTGTTGTCCCACATCGATAAAATTCAAAGAATATGATAGTGGGTGTTATCTCATATTGATGAAACCAAAGAGCTTGAGCATTTATATAAGCTTGTGAATTACTCTGCCTATTGCCAATTGATTTTGGAATGAAACCTCATTTTGAGCTTGTATATATAACTCACTTGTTGAAAGCCCAATTTATATATAAAAAATTTAACAATTTGGGATACTGCATCCGGAGCAAAGGTAGAGGCATCCACCAGGGAAAGAGATCCTTCTAGAATGACTTTGATATCTTTCTTGCTGATCTTTCTGGTTGTGTTGCAAAGAAATGAAATCATCGATATTTTCATACAAACCCTTGATGCTGAACAAGTTTTGGCAAATGGATGAAGGGAAAGGTGGGGGCGGCTTGAGTGGCCCTCAACCTTCACAGATGATTTGCAAAACTCGCATCGATTAGGTGAGATGTGGATGGCATCCTAATCGAATGGGTGTGGAGAGGAGCGCTTGGGTTTGATGCTTAAAGAAGGGAGATGTCGATGGCAACCTAATTCAAGTTTGGGCAGCCCATTACTTATAATGCGTCAATGATGGAATGCGTGGAGAGTCACCATGTGGCTATGATTGCACATTACAACTACTAGAAATTTATTTAAAAAAACTGATGTACACAAGAGTCATGGTGGAGAACAATACACCAAAGAGACAAGCATTTGATTCCCCAGTTGGGCTATCTCCCTCATTTATGGATCATGTATCTTGGCGTGGGGAAGGGGGGGAGCCGTTAAGATCAAGATAGAAGTTAAGAAATAAAAGGAATATGGAAATCCTAAATCAAATTAAAAATGGATTTGAATCCATTCAATTTTGATATTGTTTAGATCTTTTGGAATACTTTATAATCAAATGGTTTTGGCTTGTGAGGTGCATGTAGTATTTGGCGCTTCCCTTAGAGGGGTACATATTGTTTTGTGAGGGCATACATTTTCATATTATGGTGTAGACAGAAGTTGGTACTTACATTGCAAATCATATGAGCTCCAAAATAAAAGAAAAAAGGGAGGAAGATAATGATAGAAAATTCCACTGTTATAAAAATAATGTTCACTACGAGCTATCATGACCGAAAAGTACAGACAAAAATTGAACATGCCATTTTTCATAGCACAAAGAACAGTTGCTTGATGGGTCTTTAGAGTCATACCTGAAAATCAGTATGTCTTGTTGATAAACCTTTATTTTGACATCATTTTAGCACATATTTGATTCTCTTTTCGTACTAGTCTTATGTTGGATCTTGATGAGAAAGGATCAAATTTGTTTTCTTCAGTCATATTATGCTTTATAAGTGATTTTTCTCACTTTCAGTAGTTTTTGTCATGAAGATGAGAAAATCACTAGTGTTGACAGATAAAAAGGCCATGGGACATATTTCGAGAAGGAAAATAGGTCCTATGAAGTTTTGAGGGCCAAAAAAGCAAGTCTAATGGGCCAAAAAATAGTGCATGGTTGGCCATGCACAACGGCACAACCGTATAGAACACCTCCAAATTTCAATCCTGATTCCCGAAGTTGTGCATGGGCAGTACACGACCGCGTGTTTTGCCAGTACGTGGGGTGCAGTGGCACCTGGGTGTTGAAGCACGACCGTGCGTCTTCCCAGTTTCGCGTTACCTAACCATATTTCGAACTTTATTTGAGGCATCTTTTATAGTATGTTGGAGACTTCTCCTCCAACCATTTTTAGGGTTTCTATTAGCTACCAAAACCCCATTAGGAGGAGAATCACTTACGTAGATTAGTGTATATCATCTACAAGATTGTGGATATTGCAATTCAAGACTAATTAAGTTTCTCTTTTCTCTCTCTTTAATTTCATTCTTCTTGCTTTGTTTCCTAGTTTATTAATTATTTGCTTTGATTTTCTTTGAGATCTTTAGTTATAAAATTAAAGTCGTGACCTTTGATTGTGATTATCCGCTAAGATGGCTAATTTATCTTGTTTAAACCTTAGCCCACCTTGCTTATGTCTGGATTTAAGGTTTTCTCGCACACCTACCAAGTATTCAATGAAATGTTTGAAAGAGTTTTCATCTGGGTTTTGGGGCAACTGACTTGTGCTAAAAGGTGAGGTTGATTGTCTAGTGTAGGTAGAGAGGATAACTAGTATTTGGACATGAAAATATCCCAATCCTAATTAGGTTAAGGGTTGTTAGTCTTGTAGGTTAATTGGACTGACCCCATAAAAATACGCAGTGTAAAAACTATAGACTACTTGCTTTTTCATTGCACGATTACTAGAAACCTTTAGGTTTTAGCCTTTAGTTGCTTGGGATTGCAATGAGTGATGCCGAGTTCTGTACGACAATAGTTATCGGTGTGGGAAGGTTTTCCGACAGAAGGCCCAAGTTTAAAAGGTTTCCACACCTTTCCTCATGCTACCTTTTGGTTATTATAGATGGAAAGAAATATGACAGTTTTCAACCAAGTGGAAACCTCCTTAAAGCGGCTAAAGATCAATGGCTCAAGACTCTTTTCTTTTGAAAGAAGGAGGTTCTTTATTCCTCCTCGTTAGAAGTTATTGATTTTGTGGATAGCTTATACTTGGGCTGTAACTAGCCTTTGTGGGATGCTATATTAACATCCTTGTAAATTTCCTTTTTTTTAATATATGACATTTTCCTTATTAAAAAAAAAGGCAGCAAAAATGAATGTAAACAACACTCCAATCAGTGATCTATAGAATTCTCTATTTTTCCATCCATTTGAAGGGCTTGATTCTTTGACAATTCAAGAAACACCTAAAGTTAGGTGCATGTAACTATTGATTGTGGATGAGGAATGTGAAGATCAGTCTTGCAACCAAAAGGGAGCTATGTTTTGTGCAAGGTACTCTCTAGATCTGATGAAGATCCTATGAAGGTAGAAAGGTGGGATACCTGTGAGGGTATCGTCATTGCTTTTCTTCAGAATTATGTGTCTAACTCTATTTATAAGTCTGTTATGTTCTTAAACTCTATTCATGAAAGGTGGGTGCCATTGAAACCAAATTTCCCTTAAGCAATAGTTCAACAAAGTGTAGGATCGATAAAGAGCTTAATAGAGCAAAGCTAAATTATGCATCTATGAGTATTTATTACACTCAAGTGACTCGATTGAGATGTTCTTAGGAAGAATTAAAAGATATGAATGAATGACCTTACAGCAATCACAGAAGAAGTTGGCATTGGTAAAAATCAAAAAAGGAAAAATAAAATAAAAGTCAAAAAAGGAGACGAGTACTTTATGTTGCATATCTAGGCTTAGGAGAAGCAAAAGGTTACCAATGCATTTGCTTTACCACTATTTTTTCAATGAAGGTACTTAATGGTATTGCAAAGGAGTGTGGATATTGGACTTTTGGGCACCAAGTTACACGAATGAAAGCATTGAGCAATTGACAAGCTTATTAGTTTTTCTCTATAAATGAGAAAAGGAGAAGCTGATGAAGATATACACATAAACCACACAAGATAACATTTAAGAAAATACCAAGAGGGAGTTGGGTGAGAGTAGGTGAGTGTAGGGAGCAATTAGTAATTAGTTGCAAAGAAAACACATCTAGGTGGGGGTGTGGAAGGGCCTGTTTATAAGTGTTTGACAATTAACACTTGTAAATAGGGAGAGTTGTTTTTATATTGTCCTGAAATAGTGGAAATATAATTTTTCTCTCAAATTTCTTTGTGCCAATTTTCATTTATTTTTATCACGTTGTAAATATTTTTAGATTTTACGCGCGTAAAACCAAACAGAAGAAAATAATACTTTCCTAAAATAGTCACGAAGGAGAAAGAAGTGGGTTTTCTAATTTCTCAATGGCTTGGATGAGAAATATAGCTCACAGAGAACTCAATTACTTCTCATAACATCTTTACCAAGTGTGGAGGTTGTTCCTTGATCTAACAAGAGGAATCCCAAAGAGAGACTCTAGATGTGAATAGGTTGGAAATTTAGACCATTGCTTTATGCAGCGAACATGAAAGAATCAAAGATATGAAAGTGCATTGTCATTGTGAAAATAAGGAACACATGCAGCATAAATGCTGGACTGTGGCGGTTATGTAGCGTTGCATCCTAAAGAAAGAAGTATCCTCAAAGAAAGAGGGAGAGAAACCCAAATTTCTATGGCAAAGGAAAAGTTACATCTATTCTTGAAGTCGACAAAGGCAACTCAAGTTCTACAGCTCTTTTTAACTTAATAACAAGTTGAGTAGTTGAGCAACCTCTATGGTGATTGCCTCAAGGAAACAGTTAAGCAAGCTGTGAACACAGGTGAGTCAGAAGATGACATGGAGCATAGTTTTGCAAGGATGATCATGTGCATTCATGTAGTTGTTAAAAAACAAAGTTGAATTCTAGACTTAGGGGCCTAGGTCATATGGCTTACATGGTGATGGTCCAATTAAGAAAGGCAGTTACATGAAAAAATCTAATATAACTTTGCCTAATGGTGAATATTACGAGATAACATATATAGGCAGAGTTTATTTGAATAATAATCTTGTGTTGAAAGATGTTCTTCTTTATGTACCTACATTCAAGTATAAGTATAATATGTTGTCTGTGCCAAATCATGCTATGGATAAGAAGTGTATGGCTATCTTCTATCCTACGTTATGTGTCACAGAGGTGATAGGACTTAGCTATTAGGTAGGTTTTGGGGATTGGTAGAGAATACAAGATTTGTGTTTCCTCATGATAAGTCTCTTGATAGAGTTGACAACAAGCTTAAAAGCATAATCAAGGAAATGACAGAAGTATAGCATTTTGGTATTGTGCTGATTGGAGCTGGAGTACTAAGGGTGCATATTCCTATCAGATATGGCACGAAATGTTTGGATACACTTCTCTGAGCAAGATAAAGCTTCTTCCACAACTATAAGTCAATTCTGTAGCAAATAAAGGCTACGTGATCTATCCTATGGCCAAATTTACCAAGGCGCCTTATCGGATTAGTCATAGTAGGAGTAGCCAAATCTATGAGGTGATACATATGAACATCTGGGGTCTACGTATGGTTCCTACTAATAAAGGTTTTGGATATTTATCAACTCTTGTCATGATTGTACTAGAACAACATGAGTGTATTTGTTCAAGTGCAAAATCTTAGGCCTTGTCTACTCTGCAATAGTTCATGTATCTTATTTCTACTCAATTTTAAGCAAAAACTAAGTACATCAAACTAATAATGCTCTTGAATTTAATCATTTTCAATGCCAACAATTTTTTTGTTTACGTGCATATTGTATCGAACTATTTATGATGACAAACTTCAACAAAATGTGTGATTGGAAAGGAAGCATAGACATATCCTTAGAGTTGCTAGGCTGTAAGATTTCAAGCAAATTTCCTATTTATCTTTATGGGAACTTAGTATATGATTTTGAAAATGAGGTGATGATACCGCTTGTTTTAATTGAGGTAGATTCTCTTTTCACATTAATTGACATTGAGAAAGCTACTATAGAAATATAATTTTGGCATGATTTTTTTTCTTTTCTGGTTTTTCCCTTTTAGCTCACTTAAGCCCTATTTAGTCTTTCGAAAGTACCTTGGAAAGGGGAAAAAAAATGAAAACTATAATTTTTTCTATATTTTTGGAGTGAGAAAAAAGGGAAGGAAAAAAATAATGTAGAAAATTTGGAGGAAAGATTACAAAATATAACATAAAATGTGTTCCTTGCAAAAACATAAGGACAATGTTGGGAAAATTGTTTAGAGCCTGTCCTGATGCTTGTAACGCAGTTTCAAACCAGTAGTCTTCATTTTTCAACTCCCGCTGCTCTGATATGTTCTGCGATATACAATTTGGTTGTGTTCATCAAGTCCTCCTCTTTACGTTTCTTTCTCTTCCAAAATTCTCCCTCTCTCATTGTTGCAATATAGGGTTTTGATGAGGGGTTTAAGATTGGGTCTTGGAGGGGATGCAATTTTCTAGGGTTTCTTTCTAATTTCAAAATTGTGGTTTTGGTGGTTTCACCAAATACCGTTAATCATCCCCTTTGATTTCTTTCTAATTTCAAAATTGTGGTGCCGTTTCGATAATTCCTTCAAATGGATATGTGGATTTTGCGCTATAATTGATTTGATCTTTCTATGGTTTGGATTGGTGTGGTAGAAGTGAGACATATGTTAAAAACAAAGATTTGATATAGCCTAATCAAAATTTTGGGGTGATTCTCCACTTAGGGGTACCCAAATTGATTGAATTGGGACGTGAAGAATTCTAGGTATCGATCAAGTTTATGGATTTTTTGATAGAAAATTATTATTAAGGGGAGTTTTTCATGTTGGTTTCTAGGAAAAATTAAAAATTGTATAGAGCACATTGATGAGCGTGCATTTGGGTATGTTTTGTTCAAGGAAGTTGAGAACTCTGGACTTTCTTATCCCTTGGAGAAATTTCACGAGATGAGTCTCTAAAAGGAAAATTAACCTTTGCTTTTTTGGATGTAAATAGAATTCATTATAAGAGTCGTGATGTGTTGTATCCTAAGATGGCAGTATACTGATGCTTTGTAATAGAGTGTAGGGATATTATTATAATTTTGTATATTATATACTGTTATAAATACACATCCTAACTCTCGTGTTAGGTGAGCGATTCAAAACCATTTTCAACTCTTTTTTTTATTTTTGAATAATATTTCCTCTTTTTTTTTAAAACAATTTTCTTCCCTTTCACATTTCTTATTCCCCAAATCCTAGCTGACCACTTCCATGGCTGCACAACTAGTCTCTGCCGCCTCCCCTCCGCCATCACCACCGTCACCGTCACCAGTGTGCACAGTCGGCCTCTCTTATCTTTTCCCTCTCTGGCATCTATCACGGGCCTCCACGATGTTCCCATCTTGTTTCGCGACAATTCGCCTCTGCCTCTGGCGTTGCAGCCTTTGTCCACCATCACTTTGCCGTTGCTCCCCTCGCCAGTCGTCTCTTCCACTTCATCCAGTGTCGCCTTGTCTCGTCCATCAATGATCATAGACCACGGCGCCTAGCCAGTATCCTCGGTCTCTTCTCCCTCCCAGTTGCACACTGGACCCTCCCTCTCGGCCGTGATCCCTGGCCTCCTGCCACCGCCGTTCGAGGCCTCAACGATGGGCTACAGTTGGCCTTCTACCCAGCCTAGCCTGCCACCAGTGCTGTCGATACTGTCGACATGGACTACATGGAGCCCTACAGTCCTCACTTGGTTCCTTCCGAGTCATCATCTCTTGGTGCTTCGGTTGTTATGGATGGGTCGTGGTCCCCTACATTTGTTCAGCCGCATTCCAGTTGTGGTCTCCCTCAATCCTTGTGGACTGTCAACATTACCATATACGTCACTACGACATTTGCTTCCATTGATGAATACTTGTCCTGGGAGACTGAATTCACATCGTTCGTCATTATGCACCAGCTTCAAGGCATGCTCAATGGCACAATTGTTCAGCCTCCATCTACTATTCTGGTTGCTCCAGGAGTCAATCAGCTTAATCCCGCATAATCTTATTCACTTCGGGTTGATCAGTTACTCTGTGCCTGGATCTTTGCTACCATATCTAAGGAAACCTTGCGTGAGGTTCACAATCTCCCACACGCTTTATCCACCTGGCAACATCTTGCATCTCGCTTTAATACTGCTACCTTGGCTGTAGCCCTTCATCTCAAATATAAGCTCACAAATGTCTCCAAAGCTTCTAATCAATCTACGGAACACTATTTAGACCACATTAAAATGCTTGCTGACTCACTTGCCATAATTCAAAGCCCTGTGTTCGACCTTAAGCTTATTCAATTTACCGTCGCTGGTTCACCATCTAACTCTCACATCTTTGTTACTACTTGCTCCATGCTTCCTGGTACTCACAAATTTGATGATCTGCAGTCTAAACTGATCTTTTATGAGCAACGACTGAAGTTTTAGTTGAATCAAGATGCTTCTATGCATCAGGCCTTTGTTAGTACTGTTAGCTCCCCTACGGGCCATTCTTACACTCGCAATCACATGAATGTCAAAGGTAAGAATAATGGTGGATGTCGATAGTGGAATAACCGCAAGTGCAGCAACAAGGGTGGCAGCAAAAACAACACCTATCCTCAGATGAATGACTAATGTTCTAGGAGAATGCCTACAGTATTGGATATGGTAATTCTGATGTTTCATTATCATCTACTATTTGCACTTTACCTTCGGTACTCAGCCTTTGCTTGCAAGCTCTCACCAGCCATAAGGGATACTAGGTTCCCATCCCAATATTATTTGCTAAATTTGTCATGCTGCAGGTAATTCTGCTGACACATGCCCTAATCGATATCAACCTTGCCAGCAACGAGTGCTTCTTGCATATGCTACCGTTAATTCTGTCGATGTTGGTGAACAGTTTTGATATCTAAACTCTGCTGCGGCCTCCTACATGACTTCTGATGATAGAAACTTGCTCTTTAAGTCTATTTACACCAGCTCGAGTGTTGTTTAGGTTGGGGATGAAACCTTGTTGCCTATAAAACACATTGGTCAAAGTTCTATGTCTACTCCTGTTAAGCCATTGAGTCTTACTCGTGTCTTTTATGTCCCTCAGTTAAACCATAACCTATTATCTTTCAGGCTCCTTTGTCGTGATGACAATTGCAGTGTAATTTTTGACTCTGATTTCATGCTTTTTAAGGACAACACCACGAGTGAAGTCCTTTTGTAGGCCCTTAGTGTTGGCAATGTTTATCCGGTCTCTCTTCCTACTGAAAGCCCGCTGATTTTTGCTAATCTTGCATTAAGTTCCTTGTGAGAACACTAGCATCGCTACTTAGGGCACTGCGGCACTCACACTTTAGCTATTTTAAATAAACTCGTGTTTTGAATGTTTCCCCTTCTTTTCATGATAATTGTACAACTTGCCGTTTGGCTAAGTCCCATGGACTTCCTTTCACTTTGGTTGAACATTGTCCTTGTTTCGCTCTCGAATTAATATATTCTGATGTATGCCAGCCACCTACTTCATCTCATCAGGGATTTAAGTATTATGTTTCTTTTATTGATGATTTTTCTCATTTCACTTGGATTTATCCTATAAAACGCAAGTCGAAGGTCTATATTTGTCATATTTAAAACTCTATTTGAAAATATTTTTAATTGCAAAATCAAGATGTTTTAAATCCCCGCGTAGGAAATTTAATCGACACTCCATGTATAATGTCTTTCTCAAACATGACATTTATTTCAGAAAATCATGCCTAGATACACAACAAGAGAATGGAATCGATGAACGGAAACATTGTCACCTTTAGAAGTGAGTTGTTTGCTTCTAATGGATGTTGCTCTTCTGGATTCCTTTTGGTTAGATGCACTTTATGCTTCGTGTCTTTACTATTAACCGACTCCCTACTCCTGTTCTTTATGAAAAATCTCCGCATGAGGTTTTATTTAAAAAGATCCCTGATTATAGTTTCTTCAAACCTTTTAGGTGCACATGATTTCCTCATCTGTTCTCGACTAATAAGTTGTCTCTAGTCTGTTGCATGCGTGTTCCTGGGTTATGCCTCTCACTACAAGGGGTATTGGTGCTTTGATCCTATAACCAATCGTGTTTATATAAGTCGGCATGTGCGTTTTCGTATAGATTAGTTTCCCTTTTCACATTTGACACCTCGCTTGTCTTCTATCCGCTCTTCCTCATCTTTTAACTTGCACAAAATTTTGCATCTTACTCACACTGCAATTGCTGTCATGTGCCCCACTTCCCCTATCCTTCCCCTATCCCCATTTCCCCTCAGGTCTCTTCTAATAACCCCGGCCCACCTTCCTTCCTTCTTCTTCTTCACTACCACCGTAGGTCTCTTCTTCTGTCTCTGTGTCTGCCCTTCCCCTCCAAAATGTGGTGCCTTCCATCTTCGGCCCATTGCCCTCCACCTGCTCCACCAATGCTCACTAGATACAAACTAGGTCCAAGCCAGGTATCTCTAAGCCTAAACACATTCTCTCCCTCTCTATGTCCTTAGCTGAACCTGAACCTACCTCCTTTACTCAAGCATCAACACACCCCCACTGGAAAGAAGCAATGACTGAGGAGTATAATGCTTTACTAGCTAATGGTACATAGGCCTTGGTTCTCACCCATCCCTAGCAAAACCTAGTTGGGAGTAAATGAGTCTATAGAGTAAAATATCGCTTTGATGGGTCTGTGCAGAGGTATAAAGCATGTCTGGTTGCTCAAGGGTTCTATCAGCAAGTTGGCATTGACTATTATGAGACATTCTGCCCTATTGTCAAGCCTGCCACCATTCATCTCATTCTCTCCCTTACTGTTTCGTTTCACTGGTCTATCTGGCAGTTAGATGTCAAAAATGCCTTTTTGCATAGGCATCTCACCGAGGAAGTCTATATGAAACAACCTCATGGTTTCATTCATCCTAATTACCCTCATTACGTTTGCAAGCTTAAGAAAGCTCTTTACATCTTGAAGCAACCCCTTAGGCCTGGTTTCATCGTTTTAGCACTTTCTTTTGCCTCATGGGTTTGTGTGTAGCAATGCTGATCCCTCAATGTTTGCTCTCTGCACTGGTTCTCACATTCTATTTATTGCTATGTGGATGACATTATTTTGGCTAGTAGCTCCTCTATGCTCTTTTCTTCTTTTATCTACACTATCTCTAACGAGTTTGCTATGAAGGATCTAGGGGACCTTCGTTACTTCCTTGGTATTAAGGTTCGATGTGACTCTGTGGGCATTTTCCTCTCTTAGCACAAATATGTTGATGACCTACTTTGCAAATTTCATCTTCACACTGTTAAGCCTGTCGCTACTCCTTTTGCAGCTTGTACCATTTTATCCCTTATTAACGGTGAACTACTTGTAGATCCTTATGCGTACTGGAGTATGGTAGATGCGTTAGAGTATTTAACCATGACTTGTCCTAATATTGCATATGGGGTCTATGTAGTTTCCTAATTTATGCATGCTCCCCGCATTACTCACCTTCACACTGTCAAGCGCATTTTTAGGTACTTGCAGGGTACTTAGGATGATGGCCTTTTCTTGTGCTCATCTACATCACCTACCTCATTATGGCTTACTCGTATGCTAACTGGGCTAGTTGCAAGGACTCCTACCACCTAAATACTGGTTATGTAGTCTATTTTGGACCCAATCTTGTCACCTGGCGCTCAAGGACGCTGCCCACAGTCTCTAAATCCTCTACTAAGGCGGAGTATCGTGCTCTAGGCTATACTGTTGCCAAGACTATTTGGATTCAGAAGCTTCTCTATGATCTCGGGATTATCATTCAATACCTTATTTGGTTGTATTGTGACAATATCAGTGCCACGTACATATCTACCAATCTGATCCATCATGATCGCAGCAAATATATTGCTGTCGAGTACCATTTTGTTCGTAAGCAGGTTACTGCTGGTGATCTTTTTATCCGATATATTCCTACCAGTATCCAGATTGCTGACATTTTTATGAAATGATTGTCTTCTACATAGTTCTTATTCTTAAAATCCAATCTAACCATGCATCCTCCCCGTTTCGATTGAGGGGCCATAATAGACTCTAGGGATATTATTGTAATTTTGTATATTATGTGCTGTTATGAAGATACATTATCATAAAATATATAACACTATTGGTTACTTTCTGGTCGCACGCTCCATTTCCAATATGAGGCGTGAAGAGATTAGTTAGAGATAAAAGCGTAGCTTATGGTTTATGTGACCAAGAGGGAGATGTTGACTAGGTGTAACAGTCACGTTAATAACCCACATTAAGTGGGTGGTTAAAGAATGATTAATTATATATTAATCATTCCTATTAACTGCTCGTTATTAGTTACGAGCTGTGTGCTGCTATATAAGGGGTTTTAGTGACCAAATTCCGCATCAGTTGCACCCAACTAAAAATAGCTGCCCTCACTCTCTCTCCCCTCCTGTCACGGTCGCCTTACCATCATTTGGGTTCAGGTTTGAGGTGTGACAATTCCGGTGATTCCAGTAGCCACGGTCAATGTAAGCTCAACTATTCGTGGGTAATCTCTGAGCAATGAGATCCTATGCTTCCGCACTGAGGTACGTCTTTATTTTCCAACAGTGGTATCACAGCCTAATTGCTTGGTATTGACCTCGATTTGATCAGTCGTGAAATATGTTGTTAGTTCGTTTAATTTTGTAAATTATGCTAAATAAGATTCCGAAAAGCACGTTTTTGGCAGAGTCTACTGTTTGAATTGAATCATGCTTTAATTATGCAAACAGTTCCCTTTTTTTGCAATTATGCTAATTAATTGGTAAAAGCATGGTTCTTTATGCAATAAGGAATATTAAAAGCATGATTGCGTATATTACTAAATGTAATTACGCTAAATTGAACTAGTGAACACGTTTTTTGTGCTATGCGTATTATAATTGAGATATCCCCTATCTCAAGTCAAAACCCTAACTCTAAAAGTTCAGGCCTCAGACCCGTGGCCTTAGTGGCTGAGCTAAACCCAAAAATCTACAAGTTTTCTCTTTTCCCAAAACCCCGCCACTAGTACTGCCAGATTGTGGCAACGGTGGCAACAATCTGGCCAGGCCTTGGTGCCCTAGCTCACCTGAAAACATTTAAATAAAAAAAGGAAAGGGGGTAGAAAGAGGAGAAAGACTGCCGACTGACCCATCAGGGCCGCCCAAAAGAGCTGCCGCGTGTAAGTCACGTGCTGCTAACAAAGGGGCTTCAGGCTACCTCCTTCCTCCATTGTTCCTCTAGAACACCAATCTACACTTTGCCAAATGAGGAACCACAAGACAGCCACACTTGGATGCGCGTGAGCAACACACGCCGGCACCTGGGTGGCACGTTGGTCGTGTAAGGCACATGCTACAGCTCATTTTTGATTGATCTATGCAATGGTCGTGATGGTTCGAGGTGGGTTTGGGCAAGATGGCCTGAGAGTGGCGGACGTCATCTTTTGGGATATAAAGGAGTAATAGTGTCAGCAAATGCAAGGTCGACCCCTCGGTGGTGATGGCTACTGAGAAGTGAGAAAATCCATGGTCGATGGGTGGTGACAGCAACAGTAATGGCCATAGACAGAGCCTGGCGTAGACTGGGTGTTGAATAATTATATTTAGTTTTGATGATAACAAATCCAAGTGTAATATATT
>NCQV01131316.1:11493-28341 GCA_002740545.1 Lophocereus schottii | reverse complement strand
TATGTATGTCTATTGATGTAAATGCAAGTAGGTGTATGTACTATCCAAACTAACTATGACTGGGACTGCCCATGATATTTTTTGGAGTGTAGGCAAAGTGATTTAGGATGCTAACTTGGGGCGAAACATTCCTTTTGGGCAGGAGAATAGGGCATGGGTAGGAGGAACCCAAGGAAATGGGTAGAAAGCAGAACTTAGAGTTTGAACTATCATGATATGTAATAATTACCTTGACAACTCCGTTATGTTATTGAAGTATCTTTAGACTTCTTTGTTGTTGAAGTTAGATTATATGTTGTTTAGATTCTAAAATTACATTTGTAAAAATGCATGGTTTTTGGTGATGAGCAAGGACTAAATGAAATGAAAACGTCTATTGTTGTTTGGAATGTCACAGGCTACTAGTAACAACCACCATGAAATTGTTAATAATGAAGAATTGGGGAGAATCAAGTGTTCAGTGAACCACCTATAGAATCACCTGCAATGATCCCACAAGTCCCTAAACCGAACATATCCGTTCACTTAGTTCATCCAAATGTAGCCAATCCTATATATTAGAGAAACTTGATTCGAGAACTCCTTAAGAAAGTGCCTACTTAAGTTATACCTACTTGATAGCTCTTCTAATGCTAATAAGGTAGCGGCTAGGGTGACAAAGGGGAACCCTAAAGTGTGTGATCGGAAGATAGACCCATTGGAGTTGAAGGAATAGATTAGGAATATGGAGAAGATCTTTGCAGTGCCTAAGGTTCCCAAAGACAAAAAAGTGAATATAGGCACATTCTATTTGTTAAGAGAAGTTAATATATGGTGAAATACCATTAAAGACAAATGTGAAGAGCCCACATTCACTTGGAGTAAATTCCTGGAGGAGCTAAGGGCTAATTTCTACCCAGTTTTACTATAACTCAAAAAAGAGAGGGAGTTCCAAAAAGAGAGCGAGACAAAAGTGAATATAAGAAGATGATAGTTATTTAATATGCTGCCAAGTTCACTGAACTATCTCGCTTTGCCCCTGAATTTGTTTCCAATGAGAGAGTAAAAATATGAAGATTTAAGGAAGGTTACCCTTCTAGATTAGGAATCAACATGGTAGTAAGCTAATTAACCTATCAGGAACTCTATGAATGAGTAGTAGAAGCTAAGAGGGTGAAAAATGAATTAAAAGTCCTTAACACAGGAAACCTGGAGAGGAAATGAAATGACCAAGGAGACATTAGTGAAAGCATGGCCCCAAAGAGATCTAACCCTGGACAAGCCAATAATCACCTAGCAATTCTTAAGCAATGTGAAAAACGTGGAAGGACTAATCATGCTACAATAGATCACATTTTAGGAGCTAACAACTGCACTTGGTGTACCAGCACTGAGCACTTAGTTTACAACTATCCGAAGAGGCAAAAGGTTGTGGGAAAAGGGATTGTTAGGCCATTGCCCAACCCGCATTCGCATCCCGCTGCAATCAACCACACAATGTAGGGCGAGCATTTGTGATGAGCAAGAAGGAAGCACATACAACTGGTATTATAGTCACTGTAACCCCTTTTCAAATTCCAAATCATTTTGTGTATTATTTGATTCAGGAATCACTCACTCATTCATATCAGACCAAGCAGGCTCCTAGTTAGACATAGAATGCCACAAAGCCATAACTGAATACTAGATCAATTACCTAAGGGGCAACTAGTGGAATGCTTAGTTATCTACAAAGATATACCTATCACCCTATCGGATGAGAGGTTATCTGGGGACCTAATTTAGTTTGGCTTGTTAGAGTTTGATTTAATATTAGAAATGGATTGGCTTTCGAGATATGAATTTGTAATAAATTGCAAAACACAAAAGATTGTAACAAGAAACTAGTGGGGAAAGAAGGTTCACTTTCAAGGAGAAAGAGAAAAAGATAAAAGTCTAGTAATATCTCTTATAAAGGCAAGGAGACTCCTAAAGCAAGGGCGCATGGTTATCTATGTTATGTGACAAAGTGTCACGCGCCAAGAGTAAATATCCAAGATATACCTACAGTGAGTGAATTTTTCCGTATTTTCTGAGGGATTGCCTAGGTTGCCACTGCAAAGAGAAATAGACTTTGAGATAGAGTTGATTTTTGGGTTACAATCGATATCTAAAGCACCCTATAGAATGGCCCCAGCGAAGTTGAAAGAATTGAAAACTCAGTTAAAGGAACTCTTACGAAAGGGATTTATTTGTCCAAGAACTTCACCCGGGGGCTTAGAGTTGTTTGTGAAGAAGAAGGATGACACCTTGAGGCTGTGATTACAAGGAACTAAATAAAATCATGATTAAAAATAAACACCCTTTGCTAGAACTAATGATTTGTTTGATCAGTTGTATAGGGCCAGATATTCTCAAAGATAGATTTGAAGTGGAGGGTATCGTCAACTTAGAATCAAGCTTGAGGACATACCCAAAACTACCTTTAGGACCTGGTATGAGCATTATGAATTTACTGTTATGCCTTTTTGGGCTTACCAATGCGCCTGCGGCATTTATGGATTTGAAGAATAGGGTTTTCAGGCTATGCCTGGATGAATTTGTGATCATGCATATAGATGATATCCTAATATACTCTAAGAATAAGGAAGAGCATGTTAGTATCTAAGAATTATATTACAAACATTCATAGAGCATAAACTATATCCCAAGTTATCAAAGTGTTAGTTTTGGTTATATGAAGTGACATTCTTAGGACATGTGGTGTCCAAGGAAGGGATTAAGATGGATCCATAGAAAATAAAAGTCATAATGGAGGGGCCAAGCCCAACAACTATCATAAAAGTAAGAAGTTTTCTTGGCATGGCAAGGTACTACGGAAGGTTCATGCAAATTTTTTAAAAAGAGCCCTTCAATTAACTAATTTGTTAAAGAAAACAACCAATTTGAGTCATCAGACAAATATGAACAAACATTTCAGGAGCTGAAGAAGTGGCCAACCTCACCTGAAGAAAGTAAGGAGTGCACTATTTATACTGATGTGTCAAAGAATGAAATAGGTTATGTCTTGACGCAACATGGGAGGGTGATAGCATACGCCTTACGACAGTTAAAGTGTTACAAAAATAATTAGCCAACCCATGATTTGGAGTTAGTTGTTGCGGTTTTCGCATTGAAACTATAGAAACATACCATAAGAGCTTAGAGTACATATTTACTTAGAAGGAACTCAATTTAAGGCAAAAGAGATGGTTAGACTTGCTAAAGGACTACATTTTCCTTATTCAGCGTCACTTGGGAAAGACTAATGTAGTAGCAGATGCCTTAAGTGGGAAGCCCAACACAGACTAAATATTGTAATCATCTCACAACGCCCTCTCATCCGAGAGTTACAAGTAGTTGGATTGAGTTAGTAAGTCGCTAAAGCAAAAAGGCCTTGATAGGAGCTCTAGAAGTTAAGACCTCCATTTTTGAGGAAATTAAAGCTGGGCAAGCCAATGATGATGAGTTGGAAAGGATACAGCAAGGCATAGAAAAAGACAAGTCACCTAGGTTCCTTATGCATGAGGATGAAACCCTAAGATTTTGAAATCACATATGTGTGCCTAAGCAATAAGGAATAAGGAGGAAAATCCTAGAGGATGCCCACAGCACTGCACGCTCAGCACATCCCACAGGGATAAAGACATGTACTTGAGGAAGCATGTCTGGTGGCCAAATATGAAGAAAAAAGTTGCAAATACGTGGCTAAGTGCCTTACATGCCAAAAGGTGAAGTGATGCATAATAAGCCCCAAACCAACTCTTAGCTACACCCTTATCCACACCAAAGTCCAAGCCATCTTTTCTTGGTCGAGTTGGTCACCACTCCAACATTTCACTCGGTTTTGCTTGGCTTTTCACCAACCTATCGATGTCCAATAGTGGTGATCTATGCTTTGTTAGGAAGCTCCAGAAGCTAACTTTAGGATTGTGTAATAAAATCCTGAGTTAGGTTGCATTTTCATTCCCTAAAGTGACAGAAATCCCAAGTCATGTAGTTATGGTTTTTATCGAAAAAATTGCTGAATTTGGGCCGAGTTAAAATCCTACCTAATCAACCCACATGAAATGAGCCTAAGCTTTTCTAATTTCCTAAGATGTCTATTTAGCCCATAAGCTAAAATTTGGCATTGATTTCAACTCTTCGGATAAATGGCCTAAATATGTGGAGTGTGTATAAAATTTCAGTTTTGGAGCAATTTGTAATTTGTCCTTAATTGAAGATGATACAATTGTTATCTTTGAGATTAACTAGCATAGAGTGATCCTACAACGAAGGAAGATTTTTTAAGTGGCGGAGCCCCCATTGGAGGTGTAGAGCCATCTAGAAGGAAGGGGAAGAATATTGGAAAAATAAAACACCTTGGTTGTAGTTATCTTAGTAATTTGATTTATTTTCCTAAGATAATTTATAATGCCCCTATTGGTATACTTACCCCTAATGTAACAGCGAATCCCCCCATTTTGGATATTTATAGACCCCATTACCTTTATGTAAACTCAACTTGAGTTAAATTATAAAATTGAAGGCTAAAGGTCATCTTCTCTCCAAAATCTCTACATCTGTAGCTCTCAAAAGTAAGAATGGTGATTAGAGTCTCTTCTTTAGAATTTTTCTTTGGTAGCGAAGAGCCTTTAGAAGAAGAGTTTGGTGGAAAGTAATGAGCTATCATTAGTATCTTATCTTCGCCCAAAACTTCACAATCCTCTTGATTGTTTGAGATTGAATCCAAGAGAAGCATCCCTTGAGTGTGATTATCCCATTTTTATATTGATCTTGGGAATTTAAGGAACCATCCTCATCATCAACGCTAAGCATCAACACCCTGTAGGTAAATTAAGACCCTAGAAATACTCAGATGAAAGTGAGACTCCATTCTATAGACTTTATAATGGGCTTACCCATGATTCCCACTAGAGAATGCCAATTGGAGAGTTGTGGATCAGCTCACCTAGTTGGTGCATTTGATACCCATTAAGAATAGTTGGACGGTGGTAAATGCTTAAGTAATGATAATTATAATAATGATTAGTAAAAAAATAATAAATTGAGCATGCGCACTTCAATTCAATAATTTCTAACTTCCATTTTTTAGGGCTCAAGTGAGGTTGCAGAACTCCCATAATTCCTAAATTGCCATCCTTAGTGATTCAGTGACTAAATGCGGTTGTGATGATTATTATCATTAAATGCTCCTAGTCCCTAAAGCCACTAACATGTGTTACCAATAAAAGAATATGGCTACCATAGTGATTTATTAGTTGAATTCATTTAGTAAGTCGAGAATTCATTTTATCTTGCTCGAGTGATAGGCCTTAAATTAAAATCTTGCATGGAGAAGGTATAAACTAGAATGGAGTTTGCACAACCTAATTTTCTGACAAATTAAGTTGTTTGCTTTTAGCAAGTAAAGGAGGGATATTAGGCTCTTTCTTCTTAAAGGTGTCGAATAGAAATAATAACGAGAAAACAAAGGAAAGGAAAGGAAAGGAAAAGAAATCAGCTCTTTTACTACTATAAAAAAGGGGGGATCATCCAACTTCTCTTGCTTTTTCTCTCCTCACCCAAAAACCACAAAAAAAAAAAAAAAATGATAACACTTCTTTCCCTCCTATATTTCTGTTCACACCCCACCCCCCACGGCTGCTCCCGCCTATTGTGCCAACCTCATCATCGACTTATGCAGTGACAGTCAGTATAACCTAATCCACTGTCTCTTCTCCTCTTTTTGTGTCACCCTTGTTCAAGGTATTTTTGCCCTGCTTCATCAAAGCTACTCCTTGTTCAATGTCTTTTATTTGAACATGCAAATTGCATATTAGTTTTAGGATGGCGAATGCAAGTAAATTATGGGGCTTGATTATGTCATTGAGAGCTTCTCCTTTCTTATTACAATGTGGGTCAATAGTGATGGAATCCTTAATTGAACTTAAATTCCATGAGTTTCTACGTGGTAATTATATAATATATACTGAAATTAAATGGTTTATGTATTGATTTGGTTTAATCATCAATTATTTTCCAAAATGGAATGTGATGGTGGATGAATCTGTTTAGGGTTTAGGTTAGAAAGTGGAAAATTGCAAAATTGGCAAAACCTACTAAAACTATTGTGTAAATGCCAACAAAACATGATGATTAATTTGGGAATGTTGTGATGCACATGCAAGGTTAAAAAGAGGTTCTTGGTGGTTGATGGAGGGAAACCTCTCTTCAAAGAATGATATGAATTTTGTGATCATAAGCTTGTTGATCAAATTTAGATTGAAGTTAGCGTAATGGGGTGCCATGAAACCACAAGGGATATATTAATAGTCAAAGAGCAAGATAAGGTGCAGTGTTAGTAGGCCTAGAGTATCTACAAAGAGGGAATTTCCTAATGTCATTAGATTAGGGAGACGTCATTTATGAGAGAATGAATGCTTAAAGGGTTTAGTATGAAAATAGAGGTTGAATACGAGAAAAGAGTGAGAACTCATTTGGTGCTTGGGAAGGGTTAATAATGTGGAATAGCCACACTTTCTTTGAGTTTATAACTACAAGAATTGAGTGAAGTACATAATCCTCTAAATTCCATCAGCCTAGACACCTCAAGTTAGGTTCTTCTTAACCCTTGAAGGTTGCATGCGGACTAAGAAAGAGAGTAGTACGAGTTTTTCTCAATGTAGAAGAGAGGAAAAGCTTGTTGAGCTAGTAGATGATTGCATGTTTATATGGTTCTTTTTCCTTCTCTTTTAGGTGTGGCGTGAAAATCAAGTGCTCTAATAATAGTAGAAATAATACTAGCTCTAATAAACGCAATCACAATTAGGTGCCCAAATCTTAGAACCATTAAAAAGGGAGGTGTGTTTTAGCTACTAAGTTAACTTTAGTCCGCTTAATGGGCATGCCTCAAAATATTATTAAGCTAAGTTTATGCATTATGATCACTTTCATTAAATAGTCCATTTTGGACAAACTTACGGGTCTCCCAACCATTGAATGAGCCTAGGTAATTCTATATCTAAGAAAGAGCATCATACGAAGTACGTGTATTGCCTACACCTTTATAAAGGTTCTTTTTTTTAATTCAAAGCAACTAATTATGACACTTTTAATATGACAATATTTTTTATTGAGTATTGTCACTCCACAATTATGAGCCCACCTAAAATTCATGCATTTGTGGGTATCAAAATAATTATATCATAAAACCTAGCCAGTGTCACCTGGCTTCAGCCGATCAGACTTCTCGATCGGTCTGGGTATGTGCATGTGGAGGGAAATAGTTCTCATAAAGGGCTTCACTAGATAATAATTAACACAACAACAATTTTCACCAAATCTCTCTCTCGTTATTTTGAAATAAGAAGAATTAAAATGCATGCGCTCATTAATCATCTATAGTTGTTTATACTGTGTAAAGATTGATATACTGGGCTTTCACTCATTTTGTTGTTGCCTGCTTTTCTTTTCTTTTGTTTTTTAGATAAGGTGCCTACTTCCATCAAAGTTGAAGAGAGCATGAAGCGATGTATAGGCTCATATGAAATTTTATCGGGGAAAGTAGAGGGTTATAGTGGCAGTCCGGTCAGCATTTGAGTTTCCTAGTTTATCTAAGTAGTCAGAGTGGTAAGATATACTCTAAGCATGCTATTTTTCCGTAACTTATCTTGGCTCATAACTATGACTTTATGGTTTATCTTGTTGCTTAATATTACATAATATCGTAATATGCCTGGGTGAATGAATAGACTCGTTTGTTGGATGTTAGGGTTTTCATTAGCCTAGTCCCCGAGGCATGGTGGTGATATTCCAAACTTTTGTCAATTTCACTACACGTAACCCTAGTTAGTGGATAATAAAAGCATGTGCTTTAGGGAGCACAAACGAGATTGTCTTTTAACAGGGTTATTCCATAATATTTTTTTAATTCGCTTGTTCCATACGCAACAAATTTTCATCTAAAATTATCGAGTGGAATGTGGAATGACCCACAGGCCTTACACATGGATAGCACTAGCAAAAATTCGGATTCAAATCGAGTTCAGGTAGGACAAATCTGACAACATCAAAATTCAGACAAGAAATTAATACCCAATGTCCAATTTTTTACGGGTCTGACAATTGGGATAAGACTAAATTCGGGCCAAAATTGGGTTAGGAGTTCGGGCAATAGAAATATGAAAAATGTTGCATCCAGATTTAAAATTTAGACGAATAAGTCATGACCGTACCCGATTTTTTCGGGTCAGACAACTTTTTGCCTCTGCTACCATGGGCTATCACTCTACACAAGTTTTTGTTTAAAATTATTTTACATAAGAGTTATTCTGAGATAGACTTCTGTATAGATGTCGTTTTGCTACTACAAATATGTTATGGAGTGACTTTTTAATTCAAAAATCACTAGTAGTCATCCCTAAATAAACTATTAGTTATGCTAATTATCGTTAAAAGTCGCCACAAAAAGCATACGTCTCATGACATACTTTATGTAACCCCTAGACACATATCTATTAGGACATTGTGTTCAATTAAGAACTTAGGTTACTGCTTGTATTTTTTTAGTTTCTTTATTGTCAACCTAAGGTTTTTTTGGGTAAGAAATATAAGTAATACAACCTAGGCAGCCCTTCTCGCAAAGGATCTCCCCAAATTATCCTCAAAGAGGATACAATGAAAGTTTCTATATGAGACCCGATTCCACACAACTGTGGAATGCAAAGTGAGACCTAACATTGCCAACCAGTCGGCCATGTGATTGCCTTCCCTAAAAATATGTTTAATGATTATATGATTACATGATTGAAAGTAAATGTAGATGTCGTATATCAGAACTTGTAATTCCCATGGCGCTTATATATGCCCTTGCACTTCTTGGATGAGGATTTTGTTATCCTCTTCAATGTGGATGTTTGTGTATCCTACTTGGACTGCCGCTTTGATCCCATTCCTCATTGTCATTGCTTTTGCAACCAGTATTGAACTTGTTCCTAGGCTGAACACTAACTCCTAAATAAATTCGCCTTCCCAATTACATATGACATAACCTCCCGTTACTTTGTAAGAAGATCTGAATCCATCAAAGTTGAGCTTGATATATCCCTCTTGTAGCTTCCCCCATGCAACCCAGTATGTCTTCTTACGGTTGATGGTTGGATGATGGATGTTGGATGATTGTATGGCTTGTGTGAGTTTATTCCTTATGCGCCATTCCGCGCTTGCTCTTTTTGCTCTTAAAAATGGTATGACAGAATTTGGTATTTCATTACGGAAAACCTTATTATTGCTTGATTTCCAAATGCTCCATAGGAGCGCTACGATTCTATCTATCTTGACTAGTAGCTTAGACGGTTTAATATTAAGCAACCAACGTTGTATCTTCATTTGGGAGATATTTGATAACCTAGCAGTGACCCAATGATGGTCACTTGCTAGTTGCTAAACTTGTTGAGCATCATGGCATCCAAAGAAAAAATGTTCCACATCCTCAATTGCGTCGTTACAATGAGAGAAGAGTGGGTTAATTTTCATTCCTCTATAAAGTAAACTTCCCATAGTAGGAAGGGAAGTGTGACATAATTGTCACAGAAAAACTTGCAAATTAGGTAAGATATCTAACTTCCAAATCCAACTGAACTCCTACGCTGGGAACTTGTGTAAGTCCAGTCCATGCGCAACCCAGGTGGCTGATTTACTGGAAAACTCTGCACTTCATGATAGACCCCAACAAATAGAGTCAGATAATAGGTCAAACGGTAATGGTGTTGTAGAAATTAATTGAATGCAGGAATCATTAACTAAACCTTGTAATTTAGTAATGTCCCATTCATTGTTAGCCGAGATAACGTGTGAAACTCTTAGTGAGGTATCAATACTAGAGGTGCCTCGTATTCTCATTAGGGCAGCAAGACTATCATTAGCGTATCAATTATCCAACCAAAAATTAATACTCTTTCCATCCCCAACTTTCCATCAAATACCTTTACGAAATTGCTCATAGTTTTTTAGAATACATTTCCATGCCCAAGACTCCGATTGTCTTGGCTTGACTATGAAATAATTTTCATTAATAGAGTACTTAGCTATCATTTGGTTTGTCCAGAGATTTTTTCATTAAAAAGTTTCCAAGTTAATTTGCTCAAAAAAGCACTATTTACTAATTCTATTTTTCGAAGGCCAAGGCCTCCTGATTTCTTGGGACGATAAATTTTATCCCAAGATATCATCGGAGCCCTTTAATTTTATCAGATTTTTTTCCAAAAGAAGTCCCTATTAACTTTGTCAATTTTCTTGCTCGTGGAGCTAGGAAGCTGAAAACATTGCATTGTGTGTGCCGACATGGTTTCTAAATTAGTCTGAATTAATGCTACTCGACCTACTTTAGTGATGTTTCAAGCTTTCCATGTTTGGAGTTTGACAGTAGTCTTATTGACCAATTCTGAAAATATGTCTATGTTTGGCCTCCCTTTTAAAACTGGACACCCCAGACACTTACTCAGGCTATCCTGATGTGTTATATTAAATACAGAGGATACTATTCGTCGATCATGAGCAGTGGTACTCTTTGAAAAAGTGATGGACGATTTCTAGAAATTTATGAGTTGCTCGGAATTATGACAAAAGTTAATAAGTAGAGCACTAAGTTTCTGGCATGATTCTAAATTTGTTCTGCAAAATAAGAGACTGTCATCTGTGAATAGGAGGCGTGGTAGTTTCTTTGCCCTAGATGCAATTTTGAATTCAATTCCACTTTTCTTTTTATTTTGTGCTTCCTGTAATACACGTGTTAGGACTTCCATACATGTTAAAAACAAGTATGGTGATAACAGATCTCCTTAGCGTAATCCTCTAGATGATGTGAAGAACCCAGATACTTCGTTGTTAACAATAGCTGAATAGGATACTGTAGTGACACATTGTTGAATCCAACTAATCCAATGTTTATGAAATCCCAGCTGTTTAAGAGGTTCAAACAGAAAATTCCATTCAATTCTATCATACGCTTTTTCCATGTCAAGTTTTAATGCAACCCAGGATTTTTTTCCTCTTATGAAATTAAATTTGTTAATGATTTCATGGGTCAGTAGGATATTATCATGAATGGACCGATGTGCTACAAAAGCACTTTGAACAGGGTCAATTAGTTTGCCAAGCACTGGACGCATTCGGTTAACGAAGATTTTGACTATGATCTTGTAAAGGTTATTACATAAGCTGATTGGTCGAAAATGGGTTGTCAATGATGGGTTATCTCTTTTTGGGATCAGTGCTATGAGTGTGTGATTAATTTTCTTTAAAAGCTTCCCTTCAAGAAAAAACGATTTAATCGCTTGGTAGACATCCTTGTGAATTATATACCAATAATCCTGAAAAAATGCTACACCAAAACTATTTGGCCCAGCTTTGAATTTATTCATTTGAAAAACTGCATCTTTGATTTCACAATCCTCAATAGGGTTCACTAAATTGTCATTGTCTTCTTGGGTTAACACTTTCGGGAGATCAACTTCAATGGTAGGCAAATTACCATGCGTTGACCTAAATCGTGTACTGAAATCTTGAACAAATAGCTTTTGGATTTGAGTGACATCGTCCACCCAGACTTCAGATGAATCTTTAATTTTAACAATTGAAGAACGTCATTTTCTGGCCTTCATTGATTGGTGGAAGTAACGGGAATTTCTATCCCCATTAACCAACCATTCCTTCCGTGCCATTTTATCCCAATATTTTTGATTAAACAAATGCATTTTCTCATATTGTTTGATCAGTCTAAAATGTCAATTGTTAAGTCTTGCATTACTAGGCTGGGATACTAACTTTTGCTCTATTGATGGCAATTTCTTGGTTTTGTTTTCAAGTTTTTGCTTAAAATTCCCAAATGTGTGTTTGCTCCAAGATTTTAAGTATAATTTAATCATTTTCAATTTGTTCGCAATGCAGTACATCGGTGTACCTGACAATGATATTTTCCAGTTTTTCTTAACAAAGCAATGCGTGTCCTAGTACTGTGCCCATGTATGCTAATATCTGAAATTAGTGCCTTTCTTAGGAGAATGGGTTGGATCTATGTTGAGAAATATATAAGAGTGATCAGAATAGGTAAATGGGCCATTGGTGAGGAGATAATTAGGGAAAAGTTGAAGACAATCTTCCCTAAAAATAACTCTATCCAATTTTTTGTAAATAAGATTACCACGTAATAATTTTTCCAAGTAAAGATCCTTCTTTGCACATTAGCATCGTGAAATTAACTATGCGCAAGGAAGTTATTAAATCGTTGAAGTCGAGAGGCACATAGACGTGTTCCCCTAATTTTTTCAGAAGGATGCAACATTTCATTAAAATCACCTAAAATGCACCAAAGCAAATGAATCACATTATTAAGATGATTAAGAGGGTTCCAAAAATCATCTTTTTCATTAATTTGTGCCGGTGCATAAACCGCAGTGAATATGCAATTTTCCGATGTACTTCTTTCAACAACATTGGAATGAATTGCACGTGCTTCCTTTGCTAAAACGATTATAACAACATTTTCTGAATTCCAAAGGAGCCATATGCCTCCCGCGTGATTGTGGGTTGAGATAGTATCATGGTTGTGGTAACCAAGTGTTTTGATTATACTTTCAGTATTACTTTCATTTACTATAGTCTCAATCAAAATCAAGATATCAGGTTGATTGTTCTATTGATAAACCCCACTTCCATCTGGAGTTGGGCCTTTTTATCTCCTTGAACGTTCCAGACAATGATTTTCATTAATAACAACAGTTAAAGGTGTATTTTGTGGTTTGTTCGCAATACTCATAATCATGATTGCCCGTCTATTCATTAAATCTAAAGATAATAATGAAATGTGTGATGAGCGCAAAGAATGGTTTAGTCCACAATAAGACCCTAGAACATTGTGCAAAATATGTATATGATGATCCATAGGATCGGTTCGAATTATGGCCTTGGGAATCAAGCTAATTTGCTCTCTTCCTCTCACCCATATATAAATTTTAGAAATGGTAAACAAAGCATACAGCTGGAAATAATTATAATAAATACTTGAGAGACTTAAAGGTGGCCCAAAAAAAGGAAAGCAAATGGAGAATAAATTCTGGCAATGGTAATATCTAAGTCGTTGTAACTTACACTAAAAAAAAAGTGACAAATAGAAGTCCCATTTTTCAAACTTTTGAGCATCATGCATGTGCTTACGACCTTCTCCTTGCAGAAAACAGCCAGTGGCGCCAATGTAGCCCCGAAGAAAAGGAAAGGCCAACTCTTGTATGAACAAACACAAGTATAACAATGTTAACGCATCTAAAATAAGTCCTTATAAAAACATTTACATAACCCAAAACCCTTAGAATAACATATGCATAATATAGTGTCAAAATCTCAAGTAATAACATAGTGATATTATCATCCTTGATTTGTTTATGAAGCAAGGAAAGTTTGCAAAACTCTAGTTGCCTAGGGTACAAGACCCTGGCATCATAGAGATGCAGAACAAAGGGAGATTATTAGAAGAGTACACGGCCATCAGCCAATAACATAGTGATGTTATTAACATCCTTGACTGGCCTATGAAAGCCTTAGTGTAGCAGCAGTGGGTAAGGACCTCAATATAGAGAACATGTACCCCAAAAGCTACCTCCTTTCACGGGGTTGGCTAGCATCCATATAAAAAGTACTAAGAAAAACCCAAATCCAAACCCATATAGAGCTAACCAAATGACCTGCAGTAAAGGGGGCACATACCAGTACCCAGAACCAACAACAGGTCGTGCTCAGCCCAAACCAGTAAACACGAGCCAGAGACAGCAACGCAAATCCTAAATAAAGAACCAAAAATCTACAAGCTATAATTGAATAACAATAAAGATTTTCATTATCACTTAGAAAGGAATCCCACTCAAACCAACTAGGCATAGCAACACTCCAGTACATCCTTACTACAAATAGGTTCAGCCTCCCAATAAACCATAAGTAGATAGATGAAAATGAGATATCACCACAAACCACTAAAAGTCTGAGTAAACAAAAGGAAGTTAACCTATCTAAGGACCAAACAGGTAATACGAAAATAAGAAGAGCCAGCCCCACCATTGCTGTTGAACCCACCCTTTGAACCTACAACAAGCCACCAATACCAAAGATGCAGCTTCCAGTAATTGGGCATCGAAGACCATAAGCCCGAAAGCACCCAAATTACTCACATAACATAGATACGAATGAACAAGTAATTCAACTATTAAGATCATAAAGCCATAAATAAACAAAAAAAACAAGACTCGTACAAAGATCTAAAGACTTTCGGGGCCAGGAATAATGAAATTGAACAAAAATCAGAGCAAACAGGACAATGAAAGAGCACAAATTCCGATCTAACATGATTTTTTCAAATAAAGGTTATAATTTTCTAAACAAGGGCACAAGCAAGGGTCATGGGTCAAAGCTTAGAGAGCAAGAGAAGCACTTACCAGGTTCCCATTGATAGAGAAGGAAGCTGGGATGTTCACCTGAGTTCAGAAAAGCGCCACGGCTGCTGGCCAAGTTTGAGCTTGAGTAATAACCATCATCGTGTCTATCTCGAATTGAAGTGTTACGGTGCGTCTCAAATCCCTAGATGACACAGAGGCAGGCAAGATGATTTCGAAGTCCTCGGTTTCGCTTTCAGCATAATCAAAACTAAGCATCTTTCAAGGAGCAGAAAAGAAGCCATAGAGTAATTGGGTTGGGTGTATGAGAAATTGCCAAGAATATGAATTCGAAGCAGGCAAAAGGCGAACCACCAAGATCTGGAGGTTTCTTCATCTTAAACTAAAACTAAATCAGATGTAAGGAACAGAGGGATAAATCAAGATTAGTGATACAACAAGCAGGGAACGGGCAGGAGATGGCTAGGGCTTCATGACCATTGAAGGAGGCAAGAGGAAGCTTTTGTATAGATAAATACACCTTGTATGCTGCCAAGGTGAGAACCTAAAGGCATATAGAAATTTTCTTCCCCAAACTTTGGCATGGTGTCATAAGAGATCTAACCTGAAATCTAGAAACTCCTTCATGAGCATCATTTCCAGCAAATATGAAATTCAAAAAATAAGAAGTTTTTTATTGATTCTCGGTCACCTATTATCGTCATCCATTAGATGAGCCACGAACAATCATCACGACGGTCTAATTCAACAATAAAAATTATGATTTTTGGGCTAAAGTTGTAAGAACAACCATGAAAGCAAAAATAAATTGCATTCCATTAATGAAATGCCCAGAAAGCCAGAGATAGATTCTTACTAGAGGCTCTGCTTCGGAAATTGTTTATTCCATGGCCACATCTTGGCTCCTCAAAGTCACAGACCCCAAACTGCATAGTAGTGTAGCTTTTGTTGGCACCTTTAAGGCCATCTGTGACAGTATTAATTTCTATAAAATATATTATGTTATCAATGGCCCAAGATACACAACCTTAAGGTGTTAATAGCACTATGCAAACAAGGTCACTTGGACGCTATGGAATACTCAAGGCTATCAATTATATCATGGAGATGATCGAAGATGACAAAGCACATCAATCTCTTATGGGCCTTGATTGTGAAAAGTACTTCATAACTTCAAGGTCACATATTAGCTTTGAATCCTTTATTGCCCCTGGCAGAATCTTTAGTATGGTATAATAAAAGGAGAATCACAAAGATTTGTGCTTGATAGCATAGAACACTATAAAAATGCTGCAGCTTTTGCAACAACTCATGGAAGGAAGTGGATCCAAGGGAGCAACAAAAGCACTCTTGCAAAAGTTATGGATGATATCGTCATGAGGAGGCAAATTGTTTTGAGGTAATTGGCTACCCACCTAGTTGGAGCTTACTCGCCTATGGTTGTGGCTACATAGATCTAGACACAATGGAAGAGCAACTGGAAGCAGAGATAGAGTGTAATCCTATTGAAATTTCTTAAAATTATAAAATTGGAATTTTGTGCAAATTAATGTAGAGGATGAAATGCCTAATTTTCTAAATTAAATGCAAGGAAGAAATTCCGTATATCCTGAATTAATTGCAGGGATATAATTCTTAATTTCTAGAATTGAGAAATAAAAGTTATGTGTCTCTGTACTCGAGCTAAATAGGTTAAATTTAAGGTCGGGGTATGTGGATAGGAAGTAATAGATTAGCTGAGTTACGCTAGAATTAGCTAGTAAATCAAGGTGTTTTGATAAGATGTAATATTTTTTGACCAACCCAAACTCCAGCATGCTTTTTTTAAAAAAAAAAACAAAAGTAAAAATTTTCAATGTTCCTCTCAGCTTTCTAGGGTTCCCTAGGGTTGGAGAGTTTTCTTCTCCTCTAAGATACATTCTTGGGAGGCTTCCTTTCAGCCATTCGCGCCTATCTTCAGGGTAGTTACTATCTCCCACATGCAAAGGTCTATCTTAGTGTGGCTCTTAAACTTTTTCCCATTAGCGTCACACTGTCATCGTCCTCAAAAATTCAATCTTTTCATATTTAGCCATGGAAGACCAATTAGTGGATGCATGGAAGAAATTCTCCCTTGCTGAGATGGAAGAAGCCTTAAATATGGACGAACTCTCGAGCGAGGAAATGGACTCCTAGGTTGCCCTTTGCTTGGTAGGTAAATTACTCATCACAAACAATTTTAATATGGAAGCGATGAAAGATATATTGAAAGGCGCCTGGAAACCCCAGAAAGGAGTGGTGATCTATGACATTGGTGATAACTTGTTTTTCTTCCAATTCTTCAATAACGATGATTGCCTGGGCACCTTCTCCTTCTTAAAGAGATCAAGGAATATGAACAACCTGAGGCAGTCCAATTTAATACCATTGACATCTAGATAAGAATGTG
>NCQV01131282.1:0-10573 GCA_002740545.1 Lophocereus schottii | reverse complement strand
AACATGAATTAAGATACCCCTTAAACACCTTACATGCTTGAGAATCATTGCCAACAAGAATAATGTCATCCACATATCCTAATAATGCAAGAAATATCTTCCTTTTCCAATAGGTAAAGAGAGAATAATTTGTGTAGGATCGGACAAATCCATATTCACCTAGCTTGGATGACAGCTTGGCAAACCACTGACGAGGAGCTTGACGCAATCCATATAAGGACTTTCGGAGTCAACAGACCTTGTTGGGGGAGGCAGTAGTAAAACCTAGTGGAAGTCGCATATAAATCTCTTCATCGAGATCTCCATGTAAAAACGCATTGTTGACATCCATTTGGTGTAACTCCTACCCTTTTGCAACAGCGATAGATACACAGGTGCGCACACTAGTCATTTTGACTACTGGAGCAAAAGTTTCATTGAAATCAAAGCCCTCCAGTTGGTGATCTCCATGAACAACGAGACAAGCCTTGAACCTCTCAATAGACCCATCTAAATGATACTTCACCTTATAAACCCACTTGCAGTTAATAGGTTTCTTTCCAGGCGGGAGATCTTCAGCGGTCCAAGTCTGATTTTCCTCCAAAGCTTGAATTTCATTTGCCATAGCTTTTCTCCATCGTGCATCCTTGGCTGCTTCATGATAATACCTGGGCTCAACTATCTTTGTAATAGTAGCTAAAAAAACTTTGGGAGCTTTAGAGAACTTATCATAAGTGATATAATTAATTAAGGGACACGGTGTACCTGAGGAACCTTTTTGCAGTGGAATGCCTGTGAGAGAAGGGTCTAAGGATCGAGCTCCATAGCATACATAATCTTCCAAGTCAGAAGGAGTGCATCGTTCCCGTCCGGACTTTCTGGGTGGGCCGTGACTGGAGCTTAGATGCTCGACCGAGACTGGGTCGACCGAGGCCTGATGCCCATCCTCAATACTTCCCCTGTCGTTTTGGATCGAAGCCCCAATGGTGATTGCTTCACTTCTGAAGCCTAGAGTTTGCGGCCCAGGAGAGCTCCCCCGAATGTCTGGGCCCATAGCTTCATTAACACCCCCAGACTTGACCTGGCCCACAATCAAATCGTGCACAATTAGGGCGTGGTCCCCGTTGAAATGGGCCCGGGGAACAAGTCTCCAATGGGCTGCATCATGCTACTAGTTTTACCTTGTGCTTCTTTATATGACCCAAGGTGTTAAAGATAGCTGTGACACAAGCTTCATCCAATGCTTGAGTGGTTGTCGAATCATCAGTCGGAGTAAAGGGAAAAATACGCTCATGGAAGATTACATCTCTACTCACGAATATTTCATGAGTCTCTAAATCATACACCTTCCAACCTTTCTTTCCATACGGATACCCAACGAAGATACATTTCTGGCTTCGTGAAGCAAACTTATTCGTAGGTTTAGAGCTTAAGTGTGCAAAACATAGACTCTCAAAGACCTTTAAATTGTCATAACTGGGTTTTACTCCAAATAAGACCTCATACGGGGTTCGTCCTTTTAAGATTTTACTGGGAATTCAACTGATGAGGTAAGCCGCAGTTAGGACACACTCGCCCCAAAACTCTAATGGAAGATGGGCCTGAAAGTAGAGTGGCCTAGCCACGTTCAAAATATATCTGTGCTTCCATTCCACTTTATCATTCTGTTGGCAGGTGTCAACACAACTAGTTTGGTGGATAATCCCCTTTTCTGAACAAAATTGAAGCATTGGTCCCGATTTGAACTCAGGGCCATTATCGCTACGAACTATTTTCACATTTTTCTCAAATTGCGTTTTTGCCATGTTAATGAGGTTTTGCAAGATGCTAGCCACTTCCCTCTTTTCCCTAAGCAAGTAAATCCAAACTGCCCTACTGGCATCGTCCACAATGGTTAAAAAATAATGTGCACCGCAAAAAGAGGGAACTCTATAAGAACCCCATATGTCCCAATGTATGATCTCAAAAATATCATCTGCTTTACTTTCACTAACATCAAACTGATTCCACGTTTGCTTTGGATGGAAACATACATCACAAGGTTCAACTTTATGGTTTTCTGAACCACCACTATCACCTAATTCCTTAGGGAGCAATGAAATAATTGGATGCGACGGATGTCCAAGACGACTATGCCACAGATTACTAGAGCCCACTGCATTAGCTTGAACCTTCACTGTTGCTGTTTCGTTAAAGCAGTAGACCTCTCCTATCAGTTCACCCACTCCAATCAAATTCCTCGAGATGCGGTACTATATCACACAAAGTTCATAAGTAAATATCACTATGCATCTCAATTCTCTACATAGCTAAGCAATTGAAACTAAGTTGCAATGAAAGTTAGGAATATAAAGAACTTTGTTCAATTGTAGTTTTGAGCCTAGCATCATGGTTCCTTGCAACTTGGTTATGTGAAAAACTACATTAGGCAATTCAACTGGAACTGGTTCTACAGCCTCGACCTTACTAAGGAAACCCAGATTTCCGGTCATGTGACAGGATGCTCCCGTATTAAAAATCCAAAGGGTTTACCTGATAATTGTTCGTAACCTGGTTTCGTGGGTTCAATGAGGCTTAAGAGCCTTTGCGTTTACACCGCGGTCAGACCCGGTATCGAAGGCAGCACGGTTCCCACAGCAGCTTGCTCCACACTCCTATCAGAAGCCACATATGCTGTTTCCCGTCTAGTCCCACACCCTCTGTTATTGCCTTCTCTTCCTCCTCGTATGCTGCGTCTTTGTCTCCTGCCTCGACCATGGGTACCCCACCAGGGTGGATACCCGATTAGCTCGTAACAGTTGCTCTCATCATGTCCGAACCGTCCACAGTGTTTACATCTAGCTTTCTCTGTGATAGTGCGTTGTGTTCGATCGGTGATGGCAGCATACACAACAGTAGTCTCGCTTCTATCTTCTCTACCGAGCATCACACTCTTTTGATTCTCTTCCTGCATTACCATGTTGAAGATGCGGTCCAAGGAAGGCAACGAGTCATGGGTGAGAATCTAGCTTCGTATCGAGGAGTAAGCATCGTCATTTAGGCCCATCAAAAACTGATGCGCCTTCTCTTGCTCATGCAATCTGGACGATCTTGTTGGCCGCCTCGCACGAGCACCCCTTGCAAGTGCAATATGGCACCTTCTCATAATTTCTAAGTTCAACCCATAAATTGCTAATCTTTGAATAGAATTTAACCACACTCAATCCTCCTCGCTTTCAACTGCTGTATTTTTGGAATGTTAGTAAGTGCATACCATTTCTTTAGCATCCCCCACATCAATTTTGTAGTATCCACATAGGCCACGCTGGTATATAACCTCGGGTCTATCACGTTGAGGATCCAGGATGACACCATCGAATTTTCCATGTCCCAGGCTTGAACCTCTAAGTCATCTCCATCCTTCGCTGCCGGTCGTACCAGCGTGCCTTCGATAAAGCCAAGCTTATTCTTGGCCCTTAGAGCTGTTCGTACAGCCTTCTCCCAGAGATCGTAATTCTTACCATTGTAGACGACAACCGTGATAATAGCCCCGGGTTCCTCTAAGGGATGCAGATAATATGGATATTGTGGTTCAATGATGATTCCTTTCGAACCTCCGTTAGTCATGGCTATGCTCCTTCAAGGTTACTCTGATACCATGAAGAGTTTTGAGGTGAGAAAGAGTGTTAACGAGAGGCTAAAGAATATCCGTGTGATGTCTCTGCCATGAATCATGAATCATAAATATATATACATCACTAGCTTGTATTAGCCATAGCTTCACACGAAAGAAAAGCAATAACATGTTTTCCAAATACCATACAACTACTTAGAAGAAAATATAATATAAAATTATATTATAGTCCTAATATTATAGTCCTAATAAGACATACACTTGATCCTCTGTTTTCTTCAAGACATCAGCTTTATGGTTCCGGCAGGAACCAAGATTCGGCAGGATCCATAGTTTTGTCATTTCGGCAAGAATCAAGATCCTGCAAGATCTATTTGTTTTTTTTTTTTTTGTATTTTTGGCAAGGACTGGGATCCAGGAGGATCCAAAGGTTTGATTGAATCCTAAACATAACTTGAGAGTTGAGACTTGAATTCTTCTTATGATTTGCCACCTCTTCTGCTTAACCATGACAGACATGGGAACAGGGATTAAAAATTTTAGATGGGGGCATAAAGCATGTCAACTTCACAGTTGTTTTTTTACCTTGAGTTTTGTTGGCTTGAGATGGTAGGGAAAGCTATCTAAACTCTTTGGATCAATGTTTTTTTTAATCCTCCAATTCTTCTTGTACCTCTCCTTCTTCCTCACATAAATTTTTGCTTGTTTTGGGCTTTGTAACTCTGGTTCTCCTCTTTCTCCAGACCCCCTTTTTTTGACGTTTACTTCTCACCCCCACTAGTTCTATTTGTCCTCCTTGTAAAACATACGAAAATGAGTAATTTTTTTTTTTTGTGGTTGCTTTTCATCCCACGTTGCTCAATAATTGAAAAAGTGGGGAACATGGCTATTGTCAAAGTAACTTCCCTAGGCTTTTTATCCTCCTTTAACTTTGTCTATGTTTAGGGTATCATACACTTAACTTCAAAAGAAGTTGATCATTATCAATGCAAGCTCATGAATGTGGGAATGGATTTTATTTTATTATATGAAACCAACGATTATGTGTGGCTTTCGACTTCATCATTTAAGATATGGCTCTAGGCCCAATTGAATTTAATACATTCTCTTTTCTTTGGGTTGATATTGTTGGGCTATGACATATACATTAGTGCAGCAGATCTAAGTGGTGATCAAATGCCTCTTAATGTGGCTTTCCCTTTTTTTTGGATAATTCTAGTAATTTCCTTTTGTAAGAAAATAGACTATATATTGTCACTTATTTTTGTATTTTGCATTAGCGTTCTCCTCTCTTGGATTTTTTTAATGAACATTCAATTTTTGATACATTGACCATTTTTTTATAAAAGGAAGATGTCAGACTTACAAGTACTATTTTCAACATTGTAAAATTGTAAAAAAAATAAAAATAAAAAATCACGTTCAATAGTCGGTCCTTAAACCTACCCTAAACACTGCCTAGCTCCAACCACTAAGTACGCCAGATGCCCAAAAAGAAGCTGCGACTAGTGAACACAACCAGAAGGATCCGTTGAACTATATATAATGAGATGACTAAAATACATCTATACAACTGACTGTGCTATATGCACATGGGGCTCAAAATATAACCGACCTATCTAAAAAGTCATCACCTAAACCAAACTACTGATCCCTAGATGGATCGTAGTCCGAGCCAGACTTGTCCTTAGGCTCCTTGCTTGAGTTTGCTGTAAGATGCACTTGACTCTGCCTCCTCAACCTCATGATCAATCTGATGCTTCTCAAACTCCGGGTCTCCCTCTAGATCCTCCTCTCTGAGCTCATCATCAAAGCTAATCACCTCTATCTCCAGTGTGTCAGGTATATGAATGACCATATGAGCCTCCCCAAACCTCGATGATGTTGGACTATTGGGCATCTAAAGAGTGCCCGGTGCAGGTGGCGAGGGTGGTCCCTGAGTAGGGGCAGGTGGCGCTAGCGGGGAGGTGTATGGTGTAAAGAAAAAACATGCTGCAGGGTCTCCATGGTGATCCCCCTCTGCTTGAACTCCTCTCTGACTAGCAACTTAGAAGTGATGGTAGCTCAGAACCCCTGTATCTGAAACATAGGTCCATCTCACCCTGAGGCTCTCGTCATCATGAAATCATGATAACGGATCCTATACTCAACCGATGGGGCAACCATAGGTAGGGACTACAACAATATACTGGCATGGACTGTAATACTATGGAACTTAGAGAAGGGGTCCTGTGTGTGAGCTATTATACAAGCATGAAGAAGAGAGATGTGGGAGGCCATAGTTGTACCTAGCATCATGTTTATTGCACATGGATCAATCTAACAAGAAAAAATAAATGAAGAGCATGCAAGAGACACACATAGACTTTTCTATTGCTGCGAATATCTATCGATATAATAATATCTCTTAATAACCAAGCTTATCTCCCCCCTATGGCTACTCTCTGTACTTTGTAACCCATAAAAAAAAAAAAAAAACCAAACTTGGCTCTAATACCAAATTTGTAACACCCCAAAATGAATATGCTTCACTGTTTACAGTTTCTTAAATAATTCTCTTGATTAAAAGAGATAATCCCAATGATCGGGGTGTTACTGCCATCCCAAAAAGGAAAGGCTTAAAGCAATTACACTAGAGATATTATAGTTGAGCATAATTCAAGCCCATAAACTATCAACATCATCCAAAAATCATACATGTCTAGGTGATAACAAACATGAGGTTTATACATCATAGTAGGTAGTTCATCATTGTTGTTACAGTTCCAGCCACAAGATAACTTAAAATACATCTCCAAAACATAGGTTTAGTACACAATTAATAATCTGACCAAATTCCATTACTCGCTTATCATCCTCACCAAGTTTATTAGCCTGGGGGCGATTCACTAGGCATTTGCCTAAAATAAATGATCATCGAAACATTGATCAGGCCCACTTTGCAATTCATTTTAATTTAAAATAGGGAATGAGATGAATGTAAAATTACATTGCTAGTTATCATCTGGTAGTGAACCCCTGAGAAGTGATACGATCTGTAGATAAGTATACACCTGTCAGGCTGGTTGGGGGACCTAACCTGAGGCTGCACGGTAACTGTAAGGTATTACCCTGTAACTGATAACTGATGGGGTCAATAATTATGTGACAAATCATTGATTAAACTAATTTATTGATGTACTTTTCAAAGTATTATAATTTTGATAAATATGTCCTGATTTCTAAAGATACATGTGATGAACATATCTGGGATTTTTAATGCAATCTCAATGGATAGTATTTATACACAAGAAGGGAAAGACACGATAGATTAGACCCTGATTCTGCTCAAAATTATCATTATAGGTACATGTACTTAGCAAATGAACTTTTTCTCATAACTAATAGCTTTAATCGAACTTGTTTACTAAATGGCATTCAGACTCTAATGAATAGATATAAGATAGGTTAAACTAAGATGATACAAACTATATAAACTATAAAAATTTAGTTTGGATCAAGGTAATATAATATAATCCAAAGTAAAGTACACCAAGGCAAATAGTTTACGTTATAAAGTAAATACGTCATAGAAGTAAAGGAAAATAATTCATAATTCACACTCCCAACCTCAAACTGAGACCTAAAACCCCAATATGGAAAGCTTAAGAAGTCCCACAATAGTTTCATGTATAGTGTAAAGCACAACTACCACAATATGGCTCCTAAAATTGAGCTTAAACAAAACCATGCATAGCTTCAGCTTATTCTACATAGTCTTAGCAAATCGGCCATAATGTTTTCCACAGAACTTGAATTAAAGTGATTCAAGAGGCATTTGGAAGGTAACTCATTGATATATATATTCACCAAAATTCGCAATTTTTCAGTGTACTAAATAGTACCAGTTTAATCGCAAATGGATCCCTGTTTTGTGTCTGTTCACAACCCTACCGACCATGCTCTCAACCTTTTCTTCACATAATTTCCCTCTAAATCACTCTCAAAAATAATTAAATAATGGTTGTTCCTTAACATCATCTTATGTAGCCATATTATTCAAATTTACTCCATAATCATCTTCATCTAATTTTTAATTCTTCTCTTTACAAAAATACTTAAAACACCTCAATAATCTCACTTCCATAAATGTACAAAATAACCTCTTTTAATCAATTGAAGAAATTTTTCATAATCCACTCCTTTTTGTAGGAATCATCTCAAGGCATTATCAAGGTCCAACAACACATCCAAATTTCATTTTCTATCCAATTATGTATAATCAACAAATTTAAAGTTAAAAATAAGCAATTCCATATTAAAACTCTAGCTTATGACCAACTTGTACTTGCACTTGAACTCATCTAAAATTAGTAAAATATTACAATGTCCATTACTAATACCAAAGATCACAATCTCAAATACAAAACAATCCAAATCCATAACTTCAAACTTAAGCTTGCATGATCATGAACAACCTCAACTCTTATACACTTTCAAGCTTAACCAATAATGAAAACATCAAAACAATTCTTATTTCTTATCAAAATCACATGATCAACAATAAAAACCAACACAAACAAGAATCAAAACCAGAAATCAACATGATAGGTGATAGGGTTTACTCATTTTAAGCTTGAATAAGGAGGAATAAATGATGTTTGAAGGGTATGGGGAGGTGGTTCCCTGGTTGAGGCGGCGTCTGGTGGTTGTCTAGTGGGCAGACAGTGGTGAGGCTGGTGGTAGAAGCAGCAAAATAGCAGCAGCCAAGGGCTAGTGGCCTTGGGAGGAAGAGGAGGAGGGGGGGGGAGAGATCCTGATATTTTATGGGTTTTTTTTACTTGGATGAAATTGATCAAAAAACTTACTTAGTTGAGTTTTTAACTTTCTTAAAGTATCTTTTTTCTAATGATAATTAGTTAAGCAAATGAAGTAGTAACTTGTTTGATCAAAATTAGGCCTAAATGAATTTGGACCCGGAAGAAATTGCACTTTCTGTGATTAATTAAATTTTTTTATAGCTTAAAATTAAATTTTTGGGACGTTATGAAAAATAATTTAATTTTTTCAAAACATAATTACTAGGGCCTACTATCGATTAATCCAAAATTTTGTGATAATAAAAGCCCAAATTGCAAAGTGAGGCCCAAATAGACATTTTCCCAACTGGGATTATTAAATGCAACAATTAAATGTGGGCAAAATAATAGTGTAGCTTAATTAAATAAATAAATATACTAATGAGATCTTGGCCTACTGCTTAAGACTAAGATCCTGAGTATATTATATCTCCGGTTCGATTCTCCATATCCCCATTGTATTATATTGCCTTCGTGGCCCATTTTAACAACAAAAAAATAAATATGATTTAGGGTCGAGGTATCATTTCAATACCAGAAAATTTAGAAGACAACCCATTTAGCTAATATGTACAGAAAATAAGGGACATACCTATTCGAACTCGAACAAATTGGGCAACCAGACTAGGTAAACTGTGGGCTCGTGAGTGGGTGGCGACACAAAAAGGAGTTGGGGCTAGGGAGGTGGCGCAATAAGGAGTAGAGTGGGTGGCGATGTAACATGGGCTCATGGTGGCTTAGGCATTTTGCGAGTACCAAGTTGTAGGAGTGAGGGTTCGACACTTCGACACCAAGTTTAGCAGCGAGTAGGAGAATGAGGGAAGGTTAGGCAGCAACCAGCAAGTAGGAGATTGATGGAGGTTTATGCGACATTCGACGAGTAGTCAACTGGCTGAGGTGGTTTAGGGTTTAAGCAACAACTAGCAAGAGAATAGAGACAAGGGAGTCGAGGGACTAAGTGAGTCTGGGACTGGGAGTGGTTTTCACTTTTCAGACTTTGATTCACTTAAAATTAAAATAACTAAATTCGAAAATGTTAAAATGTAAAGGTTTAGGCAGTGAGAATCTGAGAAAGTAGTAAGTAGTAACTTTATTTTTTTGGGTTTTAGTCTTTTCTCGTTTAGGGGAATTTTTAATTTTTTCAAACTCAATTAGTTGAGATAGGTGGGAAAATAAAAATAATTTAAGAGGAAATTTTTACAAATGAAATCAACTAAAATCTTAAGAGGAAGAAATAAAATAGTTGATAGTTTTAAGTTTCTAATTTGATAAATATGTAGTAAAATATAAGAGGCAATATTTTGTCACAATAGAAATTATGAAAAGTTAAGTATAATTAACAATTTATTGAACTTATTGGGATCTAGCAATCTTATTTTACTATTTGATTCACTTAATAACTTAATGTAATGTACACTATGATTGTAAATTTATAATATCATTCCATGACTACTGTAAAAAATACTGCACTACTAATTTATGATTCTAAATCATTATCACAACATGTTTAATTCTACATAATCATATTCAGCAATATATGTTTGCATATGATCTCATAATAATGTGACTCATTTAAATTTTGGACAATTAAATTCTAAGTCTTGAGTTTCGATAGCGAACATTCACAATCACATAAATGTAATGTTAATTGACACAGACTCATATATTGTTGTTACTTTTTATTTTTGACTCATTGAGTAAATGCAGATAGAGTTGTTAATCTCACAAAGACAAATCTATGAATTTTTATGTCTGATCACTTAATGAGTTATCAAAGAACATTGATTCGAATACTGAAAATGTCAACCTCAACAAACTTGTTTCTATTTACCAATTCCAAATATGACAAACGTGAACTTATGAACCAATGCTAGGGCCTAAGTAAAAATTTCGTGATTTTCTTTCTTTTTTTTTCATTTTTTGAGGTATATTTTGGTATTGGACCCCGCAAATGAGACCATTGACAGATGATTTGCGATAGGTGGGTTCATATATTTTTTCATCGCACGAACTCAATTGAGACACATGAAACCTGGCTTAACGGCACATAATCCCATGGATAATTATGCGATGCATCTGATATAGGGCTAGGGATGGGTTGTATACCTGCATTTGCAATATACATTCTCAGTAAATTTATAAC